>MU863656.1:0-32430 GCA_033575675.1 Parathielavia hyrcaniae | reverse complement strand
CATCAGCCAAGGCATTGCTTGTTGATGGGGAGCGCCTTTGGCGTTTCTCGGTCAAGACTGGGTGTGAGCATCACGAGGGCCACGAGCCGGAGGACTACCAGGGAAGCAACAAGTTCACCGCCGAACACATCGCCGTCATCAAAGAGTTCCTCGATCGACCATCCGTCAAGACTCGCGATCTCGCTTCAGACATGAGGAAGCGGTTCCCAGGCATCGTCTTCACTCAGCGTCAGCTGCGGAACCGTCGCCATCGCCTGAACAAGAAGCTGCTGACGGGATACAAGCCGTTCCAGGCGGTGATGAAGATGCTCGACGAGAGGAATATACCGTACCAGACCAAGTTCCAGGACAAGTATCTACGGTATCAGGAGTTTGACCGCGTCACCAGCCTCAAGGGCAGACCTCGTGGATCTGGCGCCTTCGCAAGCAAGCCCAACGCTCCTGTATTGACCGCTCCTCCGCTCCAGGCCGTGGAGGAGGACGAGGCTATACCAGCGACTCAACCTACACCTGTACCGGCCAGTCAACCGGCACCACCACCTACTCCGACTGGCGATACCATCGTCGTCGCCTCGCCGCCTCGTGCTCGCAAAGCTGTGAAGAATGTGAAGTCCTCTGGCCGCCAGTCAGGTCTCAACCCCAGCATACGCCGAACCCCCTCCTCCTGGGAAGGGGTGACTCTCGATGGGGCTCAGGATACGCCTGGGGGTAGTAGCAACGCCGCTCCTCCGTCCAGTACAGCCTCCAGAGATCGTGATACTACCCGTGGGGGTAGAGGAAAGACTACAGCAACATCAACGAAGCGGAAGGCTTCAAAGGAGGGAGGCACGGCGAAGAGGACTACTCGCACATCGCGGAAGGCGACTGGCCAGTCAGGGGCTTCAGGGGCTGCAAGCGCGGCTTAGTCAGCGATAAATAGTACTGTATTTTAATTGTTTTTATTGCGAAAACGGGTTATTTGGCTTATTTGCGCTGGTGTGCGTGGATTCTATTACGTGGGCTTGGTATTGTTGATGTCCTGGCACCTGGCAGCATTGAAAGAAAGTTCCAGATGTCACAGGGTTAGGGTTATATTAGCGGATTTGGTGGGGTCATAGTTCAAGTGAGACAGATGGCATAGTACGTGGATGTGTTCTCTACATATAAGCGGAGGAAACAAATCGTCCCCGACCTGCCGCGATCAGCTAAATGAAGGCAATAACCCCAATCCCCCCCGAACTCCTTCCCAATGATCATCACTTCCAACCACCGACCGCCGGAAGCTCTACCGGCGTCATTGAAAGATAGAGGCGGCGACTCGCAGTGTCATACGCGGCCGGCCCTCGCGAGGACATCTCTGGCGTCATTCCCCGGCTAAACAGCTCTGCGCGCTGCCGCTCACGCGCGTACGCTTCCAGCTCTGGTTTGTACGCCATGTATGTGTCGCTGTCGGATTCTGACTTGGCGTTGTCGTTTTGGTTTTCGTTTTGGTCTTCGTTTGCCTTCTTGTTTCGGCGGACAAGCCAAAAGACGGCGAAGGCGAAGCTGCAGAGGACGGCCAGGCCGCCGACCGCGCCGCCTACGATGGCGCCGGTGCTGATGGCGGTGTTCTCGAGGCTGGACTGGGTGTTGGGTACTGAGGTCCCCGTATTGCTCGGTGAGTCGGACTGGCTTGGTCCTGAAGTAATGGCCGGCCCTGGGCTGAGGCTCTGTTGCGAAGTAGAGGCAGATGTTGACGAGCTGGTCGAAGTCGTCGAGGTTGTAGAGCTTGTTGGCGGAAAGTCAACCGTGAACCCATAGTATACATCTGGGCCATGTTCATCTCCGCAGGCGTAGTAGGTGTATGAGGCTGCAACTTTGCTCTCGGGGGTTAGAATCGCCGATGAACAAAGCTTGGAACGACTGACTGAGCTAAGCGGGACGATGTTAGACGAGGCATGAGGGTCTCCCCGGAGTCGGTAGGTGGTGGACTTGCCAACTGATGGTGGAGTATTGCGTTACCCCAACAAGCCCGCAGCCAGTGGAACACCCAAAGTCATCGAAGCAAGCCCCAGTCAAACAGTTGGTCGGCGCCTCAAGCTCGACTGGACAAAATCCCCAAAGACCTTGTCTATGTGTATGGCCGCCGAGTTCAACCTGAAAATTGAAGCCGAAGGCGGCCGTTTTCCTCTTGGTGACATCGCCAGTCGAGTAGATGGTCTCCAGAGAAGGTGTGAGTCTTTGTACGGAGAAAGCTCGTTCATCGACGACGGCGCCGGCGGCACGTTGTTCGAGCTCTTGCCGGCCAGTGAGAGCCTTTCCGGCCGCCTGTCCAACGCAGGTGGAGAAAAGGAGGCCCGTATAAACCAAGAAATCCATTGGGTGCTGGTTGAACACAGCGAAGAGAGATCAGGAAAAACACTGCGGCGAGCAAAGAGTTTGCCGCGATGGCAACGGAGATTGCCCCGTCCGTGTCGGGCGCAAGAATAACAGGAGAGGGGGGACGATGAGGAGGAAGTTACACCAAGCCCAGGCAAACAAGAAGGGCCGCTTGCGCTGCTAGATAAAACCGCCCTCCCAAGCAACGCCCCATCGTCGACTGCAAACACCGTCCCAGGCACTTGGAGTTGCCAACTGGCGTCGTTTCCCGCGCGGTTGGCTGTTGCAGTCAAACCCCCTTGCAGCCTTGGAGAACGAATCACGATCGTTCTCCTGCGCTTGGCGAGCTGCACAAGGCGCTTAACCAGGCCCGGAGACTGCTCAATCCGGCCCAGTTTTACGGGGTCGGTAAAGACTTGGGTACGGAGTAGATGGTGGCTTGTTGGGGCTAAAAGGGTCATGGAATGGCCTTGTGGCTTCGAGTCTCTCAGCTTCCTCCCGGCCTTGCTTTGCTGAGCCGTGGGACTCGGTCCGCCCGGCACCCGCCAGCCCCGGGAGGCTCCGAGCCGACCCCACTCAGCGAACGAGCCTCGTGGAGCGCTGGGGGCTTTTGAGCTGCGATCGAATGCTGGGTGACCGTCGACGTGCCCTGCCAGTGGGGTTCCTTGCCCGGCATCGATGGCCCAAAGCGTACGGAGTACCTACCTTAAGGTAGTAAACGAGCACCTACACTGAGACTTGAAGGTCAGCACAAATCAGTTTCTTGTGGTTTCGGGCGCTGGCCAAGATAAGGTAGCCTTACACGAGGTATGAAGTAGAAACGAGGGCAATTGAAAGCTGAGAAGTCACACTGAAAAGCGTGCATCTACATGTCGTGATCCCCATCCATGGCGGGCGTGCTTGGATTAAAGGGCCAGCGCAACAGGGCTCGCTCATAAGACACCTACATTGTTCGCGTACGGTAGGTAACATGGTTCATGGCCGCTATCTGTCTCGCTCATCACGTCGCGGCACAGCAAGAAATGGTGTCGTCTGCAGCGAGACATTATACACAGTAGTAGGCGAGACCGGGTAAGGTCTCTCCAAGCCAGAACAGGTCATCTCCGCCGAAGAGCGCCACTGGTAAATCTCCGACACGGCGGTTGCATTGGGGAGCTTCAAAACTCGGCACGCTGGACATCGGCCGGGAATTTGGGGGGAGATTCGGTGTTTCAGATGTCCAATTCGACGCGTGGAGCGACCGACATCAAGTTGAAACCACACACCGCCCGGTCGATTATCATGGCGTGACAAAAGCGACCCCTGTTTGTGTGCGACGGAAGGGGCACCCCGCACCAAACAGGTCGCTTGGCATCTCATGAGCGACACATGTTTCCGACCTGCCCTTCTTGGGCGCTTTTTATGCTGAAGTTATCTGGCTCGTCTGGGTTGAGGTTGGGCTTCTTAGATGAAATCGTAATACACTTTTTCATGGCAGAGCCAGTTCCAGGTTGCATTGCTGTGCCGCCCCCACACAATTTCTGGTCAAACTCAATGGAAGTCACCTTACGTAAGGTACCTCGCCTTCCCAGTTTTGTCGGCCACTCCAGGGCAGTTGCGATGAAGGATGTTAGCACCGACTGATATTTTCTTGCAGACGCCTATCTTGTAATAACTGAAACTTTTGTCTCCAAGGTCGCATCGAAGCACCAAGACTTCCCAGACTGCCCCAAGCTCACCCAATTGCAACAGTTTGAACCCTGACACCGACAGCCGCATCCCGTTGCAACGGGTCGCCAAGCAACGCCTTGCCTGCCAAACCTCACGAGCCTCTCATTGCTCTGCACATGGCAACCGTCGATTGGGTCAGGCACTTCCGACGCCAAATTGCAAAGGGTTTCGAGGATGGCGCCCAAACACCCAATTACGGTTTTGCGTCCATTCCCCCGCTCGTCATGTCGCCTCAACACCCGCCGGCACCCAGACGCGGCGGTTCTCGAAGCCCTTGCTATGGAACAATCTCTGGTTCGCATAAGCTGGGCACGGCGGCGGATCTGGCAGGTAAACAGCCGCCTTGTGCTCCGTACATACCGGCCCGTCCAGCAAGTCGATCGTCTATGCGCCGAAGTTGGGAATTTAATCCTCGCCCCTACCGGTATTGTCGTTGCGCCGTTCCGCTGGCAGCCTCTCGGTGACGAGCACTCCGAAGCCGCGGTGGCGAGCGGCCTGGCGAGCGCACCATCCTGTGGTAGTACTAACGAGCATGATGGAGACCACAATAGCCGACCCGGTGATTTTGGCACATCAAAATCCAAGCCGGCCCTACACCGGTCGATGCGGAGGCGAGGCCATTCAGTTCGTCCGGTTTTTGCTCCTCTGCGCTTTGCCGAGGGCTTGGATGGGTCAGCGCGTGAGAACTGCCCTGCGTGTCAGCGTCACGTCCTCGAATAGTGCCGTTCTGCACCGTTTGATGTCGATGGGGAGCTTCTCGCATGTAACTCGTCGAAACCTCGAAGACTGTCTCCGACTGGAGGAAGAGGGACCCGGGAGTCCAGGATCTCCCGTTTGACTTGGCATCCACAATGTCAGGGGCAAGTCCTCCTTCGCCAATCCCCTGGATCTCTGTAACCCCCTGGATCTTTGTACTGTGGTACACGCACCACAACACTGGTGAGTGGACACCCGTGTTGCTTGCTTGGAGATCTTCGCTGCAAGAGCGGTCTAGGTCCCGGACTTCATTCTGCTCTCTTCCTCAGTTAAATAGCAGCCGGCCTGCTTCCGTGTCAATGCATTGTTCTTGTCATCAACCTGTTTTCTTCTGCTTGGCTTTCTTTCCTGCATCTTCTTCCCTCATTTGGATCAGACAGGGTCTGGGCTGCTGGCTTTCCGCCTCTCACCCTTCTATCCTCACCTTCTCTTCTGTTTTTCACATTTCATAGACAGCTCTCCCGTCCCTGGAAGCAACATATTCATTCAACTTCTTTTCCTCACTTAGCCTTGCCTGGATCAGGAGCTCTTGCTGAGGCTGGTACTGTTTCACTTCTCTTCTTGATCATTCGTTGGCATCATCCCTTACACATCCCACTTGTACCAAAACTATGGCTGGCCGACTGCTCACTTGCCTCACCCTTGCCCTCGGTGCCTTGGGCGTATCAGGCCTCCCGACTTCCAGCGACACAACCGACTCGGGGGGTTTCTACCTTGGGGTCCCTATTTCGAATCCAGACACCAAGAACGCCATCCCACACCGCTACATTGTCGTGTACAACAACACATTCAATGACGATGAAGTCGAGGCCCACGAGACCAGCGTCATCAAGACAATAGCCAGGCGCAACATCGGCAAGCGCAGCCCTATGACGGGAAAGCTGCTATCCACCAGCGTCAACACCTATCGGATCGGCCGGTGGCGCGCCATGTCTCTTGAGGCTGACGACTTGCTGGTCAATGAAATCTACTCGGCCAATGCGGTCAGCTACATCGAGCAGGACGCCTACATCAGCATCAATGCGAGGGTAATGCAGGGCCAGGCAACCACCGGGCTGGCTCGCATCAGCCATGCTGCCCGGGGCTCCCAGACCTATGTCTTTGACGACAGTGCTGGGGAGGGAATCACGGCCTACGTTGTCGACACGGGCATCAGGGTGGACCATGAGGAGTTTGAGGGCCGGGCTACCTTTGGCGCTAATTTTATTGACAATGTGGTATGTGCAGCCGCCCCATGAACATGCCTCACCTCGGTATAGGACAGTAATGGCTCACACTCTGCATAGGACACCGACGAAGCAGGCCACGGGAGCCATGTCGCGGGCACAATCGGTGGCAAGACATTCGGTGTCGCCAAAAAGGTGCAACTCGTCGCGGTCAAGGTCTTGGGTGCAAATGGTGGCGGCTCGCGCGCGAGCGTCATCGCAGGAATGCAGTTCGGTAAGACATCGCCGTGTTACCAAACGTACAAGGTATTCCGAGCTAACACCAACAACAGTAGCTGACAATGCCACTGCCTCGGGACGTTCTGGCAAAGCTGTCATGAACATGTCCCTCGGGGGTGGGTTCAGCCAAGCCATCAATTCGGCCATCAACCAGGTGGAAGCCGCCGGCGTCGTCCCTGTCGTCGCAGCTGGCAACGAAGAAATCGATACGGCCGAGACCTCGCCCGGCTCTGCCGAAGCCGCCATCACGGTCGGGGCTATCAACGCGACTACGGACGGGATGGCCTTTTTCTCCAACTTTGGCCCGCTTGTCGACGTCTTCGCCCCAGGCGTTGATGTCACGAGCGTCGGCATCAGAAACCCTTCTGACACTCTCACCATCAGCGGCACCAGCATGGCTGCGCCCCACGTCGCTGGCATTGCCGCCTACCTGATGGCCCTCGAGGGCATCACGGGCGTGCAAGCCGTGGCGGACCGCATCAAGGAGCTTGCGCAGCAGACGGGTGCGAGGGCGAGGGGTGTGCCGAGGGGCACGACCACCCTCATTGCCAACAACGGCTTCCTGTAAAAGGGAGCCATCGTCACGTTGTTTTGGAGTCAGCCGGCATTTGTTTTCTTTCAAGGCAGCAGGTTCTGTATATACTAGCAAGACATTTTAACAGGACTGATGCATCGAGGGCTGGGTGTGTCATTCGCCCTGTACATACAACGGCCCATGCACGGCTTTGCACTCGATCTCTTGTGTTGAGAGACAGACGGCAAATTCAGGGGCTCAGGATCATTTGTTTACATTGTTCATATTCGCCTGGAGGCAGTCCAGCAAAAAGTACATCAGGACCAACAACATCATCCTGATGAAGCAAGGTACATACTTCAATTAAATCATTGACAACAAAAGCCATGAACTCTCGCAGGACGCAGGGACAACTAGGAACTGAGGTTGATCGCATGCGTGACATGCACCCCGTTTCCAGATCAGGGGTCCGAGACCTATGAGACCCCGGATTACGACTTTCGGCTGCATCGGAGCGACGGAAGCCCTGTCGTTTCAGCCGCGTACCGTTTCAGACCAGCAATGTCAGATCGCGGACACGTGGATCAAGCCACTCAGCGAGAGGAAGCGCCCTTCAACATCCCAAATCCACTCTCCAGCGCCTCTGCGGACAGGAGTTCATCAAGCAAGAGACAAGACTCGATAGGAAACGAGTCAGGATGATCAACTTTTACCCACCCAATCTCAGAAAAATCGACAGCTAGCAGATCACCCAGTTATTTCCGGACCACAACATTTACCCGTCGACGCCCAGACGTCGAGCCGAAACAACGCTCATGCCAAGGCGAAACACCGCAGCAGCGCAGGCATCATCATCATCGCCTGGATCGTCCCTCCCCCGGCGTGCTTCCGTTCCGTAGATGCGTGTGCATCCAAACACACCAGCACAAACACTTCAATTGGCCAGAAGCACTCAGCTCCTCAAACACTCGTCATGACAAGGAAGAAATGTTTGCAATCCACCCGCCAGCAGGCCATCCCATCGAGAGAAAACCATGACCCAGCCGAGGGCGTGCCCGGATACCGGGCTACTTGCAAAAGCAAGGGGGTTTCATATCAGCACATCTTCGGCACAACCACAGCCATCGAATGGACTGGATTGCAATTTGACATCCGTGCTTGTTTTCCTTTCCCCCGAGTCTTGTCATGTCTTCCACATGATGCCCGGCTCGGCGAGCTGAAATGCGATGCGCCACAAGTGCAGGCAAGAAGATGACCTGCGACGGAGAAGGCAGCGACCAGGCCCATGTGTGTATTATGTTAGTGTTATATGCTCAGTTGGCTCCCGTCCTGGCCTGATCTGAATCTGGCAATGATACCATTCATGCCCGCCCTGCCAGTCCGCATCGTAATCGCTTTTGTACATGACCGCTTTGCATATCGACGGGTATGTGTCATTAAGAGATGAAGAGTTACCGTATAGAACGTGAGAACAAGTAATGTCTCGGCTGACCGTCCCCTGTCAGTAGACCAACAGCCTCACAACTCGTCGCGGCCCGGCACGGCGGCGATGGGCGTTGGGCTCTTGGCGCCGCCAGCAAGAAACTGGTCAAAATCGTGGAAGAATTTGTCCATTTTCGCGCCCATGAGCCATGCAAGTCCGATCTAGTGACTCGAAGTTAGTTGCGGCCAAGAAGAGGAAAGAACCGCGCAGGTTCCACAGCGGATCGCGGAGAAGCTTGTATCCTGGATCAGGACCACTCACCATGGTAAGTCCAATCAGAATCAGAGTGGACAGCACCGACAACACCAGCAAGATGGCCTCGCTGGTCTCCATTGCCGGTTCCTCGTTGGCCTTGGCGAGATTGATCTTCTTGGGATCTTGCGTGGGGAAGATGGACTCGATGAATTGCTCGATCTAAGGGCGCGCGCACCTGGTTAGCTCGCCCAGCTTCATGGGACACAGAGGTGCAGAGCTTTGCTTTACTTACCTTCCCGCACTGGGCGCTGATGGCCAGGAAATTTGGGTCTCTCGGGTCGTTCTTCTTGTGTATCCTCCTCGCGTACCTCCGGAACACGTCGCACACAATGCGCAGGTTCTGGGTCGACTCGGTCATGAGTTGGCAGGCGTCGCCCTTGGTGATCTTGACGTTCCTCTCGAAGATGGCCGGGTTGCGGAAGACCAGCTCAAGGGTGGCGATGGCCATGCTCTGGGGGATGGCGACAAAGTTGAAGACGCTTTGGTCCCGGATGCCGGCCATGTAGAACAGGCACTCCTCGGCGTGCTTGAGCGCGTTGAGCACCATGTGTGAGCTGCACTGGAGCGCCTTCTCGCGGTTCTCGGGGGCGAACAGGTCGTCCCAGTTGTCGACGTAGTTGCGCCAGATCTCCTTGGGCCAGAAGCGCCGCTTGTCCTCCCAGTCCTCGTGCACGTCGCGGATGATGTTTGTCTTTTGCAGGAACTGACCCATGCTCTCGGTGAGGTCCGTGCGCACCAACAGTTGCGGGTTGGCAAGCTCGCTGGCGACGAACAGGCGCGTCAGGCCCTCGCCCACCAGACCTGCGACGTAGTGGCAATAGAGCTCGTAGTCGGCGATGGTGTCGACGCCGTTGATGTTGTGCTCGGCGTTGACGGCGTAGTCGGCCATGCCGTTGCCCATCTTGACGGTGATGTCCTTGATGATGTCGTAGTAGGGCTTCTTCACCTTCTTCAGCTCGGCGACGACGTCGTCAAAGTGGACGAGCAGGTCACGGTCCTTCTCGTTGGGTCCGTTCTTGTCGAAGGTCCACCCGTCCTGCTCCATGTGGTTGTGGAAATTCCGCAGGATCGGCTCCTTCTCCTTGATGTCGAGCGTCATGTCGTCCTCGATGGTGTCCAGCCCGCGTAGTACCAGGTAGAACAGGCAGATGGGCATCAGGAGCTCGGGGTTAAGTTCTTGGATGACGGCGGCGAATGACCGTGAGGTCAAGTTGAGGTAGTGGAAGCATGACTTCTCGGTTGGCGTCTCCTTGGAGGTGTCGCGTCTGTGGACAGGCTCGTGCCATACCTTCCTGCATAGGGGAATGAATCAGCAAGCGCAAAATGCTGAGCGGGTTGCGAGTAGAGTGAAGACACACCATTGAATGATGGACCGAAGCTGGTTCGGGTGAAACAGAAAATAGATTGCTTTCTGAGCGGCCCCCATGGTGAATCTTTCAGTCGACGAAAATCGTCGAGACAAGCGGTCGGTGTTTCGGTAAGGGTGGTTGTCGGCGGCGAGACAAGCGGCGGTGGCCGGGCGCAAGGGGAATCTCGGTCAGAACTGGCAAAAGAACTCGGTCGGACCGATTTGTAAAGACCGTCGGACCTTAGGTTCTCTTCACAGCTAGCTACCTTGTGGGTTGCGAGTCTCGGCCGAGAGAAACACGCGCTCGCAGTTCGATGGTGAGTTTGCGGAGAAAAGGTCTACCGGGAAATTGTCCTCTCCAGTCACGATCCCATGGACGGAAAAATAAAATGCGGGCCCCTGAGCTACGCTTACTGCAAAAGGCAGTATTGGACCCACTTTGCGCGATCCACTAAAAACCCCAGAATTCCAATTCGTCAATCCTTTGTGCAGGACGGCAGGTCACGCTTTTTAGCCCAACGAGGTTGCCGTTCTTCGAGTTCCTGGCCATTTCCCTTCTTTATGCCACCACCATATCTGGTGCCACGAGTACTAGTATCGGAACCGATGCCGCTGGTGGACTGCTGTGCTGCCGCTCTACGAAGCAAATCAGCTGGGCAAAGGGATGCAAGTGGCGCTTTTAGGCAATGATTCGTGACACACTTGAGGCTCCGAGTTCGAGTTGACTAGACGACACAACAACGGTAAGCTGCTGCAGACAATGGGCACTCGCGGGTTCCTTGACGGTTGCAGAGCACATCTACAAAGTGAATACCAGCATGGGCACCACTCACACTGAGCGCGCAGCTCGGCGTGGAGACAACAGGACACCACCCACCACATCCCAATTTGGAACCCCGGAGCGATGCAGTGCCGCGGCATACCCCTCGTTTCCTTGGGCTCTGCGGAGGCCCTTCATCAGTGCCCTCTTCCTGTCTTCCCACCGTGGCCCTTTCTCCTCCCGAGATGGACTCGACACAAAGGTATTTCAGTCGATTGCCTCAGTGGTTTTTTCCTCTCCAACATGCCTGTTCCGGGCCATGTTCACGACTCTGCCAGTTTGCATGACTTGTTTACGGAACTCGCAGCATCCCTACTGCTCTTGCCGTTGCTTGTAGCACGCACTTCTCAACCAACTTGAAGATCACGAGCATTAGGATCCGGTGTCCCGCCGGTCCTCCCATGAGAGACCATGGCGACGACCACCGCAACAAACGGGACTAGGGAACACCGCTTCCTGATCTGGGGCGGAGAAGGCTGGGTGGCGGGGCATCTCAAGACCTTGCTGGAAGGCCAGGGCAAGGAGGTACACGCGACCACGGTGCGGATGGAGAACCGCGAGGCAGTCCTTCACGAGCTGGACCGGCTCCAACCGACACACGTCCTGAACGCGGCCGGATGCACGGGGCGCCCCAACGTCGACTGGTGCGAGGACAACAGAGAGGCCACGATCCGGTCAAACGTCATCGGCACGCTGAACCTGGCGGATTGCTGCTTCCTTCGGCGCATCCATTGCACCGTGTTTGCCACGGGGTGCATCTACCAGTATGACGAGGCGCACCCCTGGGACGGGCCGGGCTTCCTCGAAACAAACCCGCCCAACTTTGCCGGCAGCTTCTACTCCATGACCAAGGCACATGTGGAAGAGGTAACCGTCTTGACCTTGTACCTCGCTCCGCGGTGACTGCGCTAACGAGATCCCTCGGGGTGGGCCAGGTCATCAAGCACTACGATAACTGCTTGATCCTGCGGCTGCGGATGCCCGTCTCGGACGACCTGCACCCGCGGAGCTTTGTGACCAAGATTACCCAGTATGACCATGTCGTGGACATCCCAAACAGCAACACGATCCTGGCGGATCTGCTGCCCGCCTCGGTCCTGCTGGCCGAGCACGGCGAGGTGGGAGTCTACAACTTCACCAACCCGGGCGCCATCTCGCACAACGAGGTGCTCTCGCTCTTCCGCGATATTGTCCGCCCGTCCTTTATGTGGAGGAACTTCAGCCTCGAGGAGCAGGCCAAGGTCATCAAGGTCGGCCGCAGCAACTGCAAGCTGGACGCCTCCAAGCTGGTCTCCAAGCTGGAGGAGTATGGCTACGAGCTGCCCGAGATCCACGAGGCGTACAGAAAGTGTTTTGAGCGGATGAGGGCGGCCGGGGTTAGATAAATGCTCGTGATGGCATTTTGACGTGGTGAGGTGATAAGAAAAACTGTCTGGTGTGCAATCTTGTACTTCTTCGTCCTGCATATCCGAAGGTATTGTCATTTTGTTGATGCCCAAAATCGAAATGAGAATCACGAGATGGAGTCGCACATCGAAGCCCCGCTGAACCCCACCAAGTACCAACCCAGCGGTCTGGCCGGACTTTCCCGCCGCTAAGGTAAATACGTAATCCCTCTCGGGCGCTGCCTGCTTGCTTTCGCATCCACTTGCTTTCGCATCCACTTTCACAGGTCTACGACATATTAATTTTAAGAACATAGTGTGGTATAGAGGACCAAGGCTTATTGGCGCGCTGCACACAATTCGGAGTATCGTTCAGTGTCCAGAGTGGGTCTCTTGGTCTACAGGTCCCCTCGTCCCTGTGTTCAGCCTCGACTCACTGCCCAGGTCCAACCGCACCCTCGACCCGAAACATCTGGATCCTCTCCCGCATCAGCCTTAACTAGCTGAACGTGCACTTGACGGCCGGCGCATTCTTGAGGCTTCGAAGCGAACAGGCGAACAGGTCATCCTCGCCAACCAGGCCTCCGAATCGACTCCGACACCCCACGCGCATTGCATCGCAACCCACCGCCATGGTCGTCGACACCTCATACTACGACACCCTCGGCGTGAAGCCGACGGCCACCGAGCTTGAGATCAAGAAGGCCTACCGGAAGCTTGCCATTGTCCACCACCCTGGTAAGGATCCCATCCCTACGCCCTCCTCTTGCGCTGCGCCATGTCACCTCTTCCGCTTCACGAAGCTGACTGCGCTGCGACCCAGACAAGAATCCAAATGACCCCACCGCCCATGCCAAATTTCAGGAGATCGGCGAAGCCTACCAAGTGCTGTCCAACGATGACATGCGCAAGGCCTACGACAAGTATGGCAAGGAATCCGCCCGCCCGTCCGAGGGATTTGTCGACCCGTCCGAGTTCTTCACTACCATCTTTGGCGGCGAGGCCTTCCTAGACTGGGTCGGCGAGATCAGCCTGATGAAGGACCTGACCGCCACCATGGACATTACCATGGCTGGCATGGAGGAGGGGGAACAAGAGGCGGCAGCAGCAGCAGCCGCCGCCGCCGCCGAGCCCTCCAAGGACGGCGAGTTCCCCGGCACAGAGGACGCCGTGAAAGAGAGCTTGAAGACGGCAGAGGGCCCTACCCCCGCGCCGGCCTCGTCAAGCGAGAAGAAGCAGCCGGTGCCGGCAGTCGTAGTCGAGGATGAGAAGCCCGCGGCGGGGCAAGCAGCAGATGCCGCCGCGCCGCCCTCGACAAAACCCCCGTCCCCCGGCTCCGGAGCGACAACACCTCACAGCGGCCGCACTACCCAGATCCCTCTCCGACCAGCCCTCGAGTACCGGCCCTCGAACGAGAGCGGCCGGGAGGGGAGCGCGACCGATGTGCAAGAGGGGAAGCGCAAGGACAAGAAATCCAAGACGGGCCTGTCCAAGGAGCAGAGGGAGCAACTCGCGGCCCTCGAGCGGGAGCGAGCCCGCATCCGACAAGAGCGCGTCGACACGCTGGCCCAGAAACTGCTCGACCGGCTCTCAGTCTGGGCCGAGACGGACAAGGGCAAGGACGTGACGGCCGCCTTTCAGGAAAAGATCCGGCTCGAGGTGGAGGAGCTCAAGATGGAGTCGTTCGGCATCGACATCCTGCACGCCATCGGCCAGACGTACGTCAGCAAAGCCACGGCGATGCTGCGCAGCCAAAAGTTCTTTGGCATGGGCGGCTTCCTGAGCCGCATGAAGGACAAGGGCACGCTCGTCAAGGACACGTGGAACACCATCAGCAGTGCTATCGACGCCCAGCAGACCATGGAGGAGATGGCGCGGCTCGAGCAGCAGGGCGGGGAGGAGTGGACCGACGAGAAGAAGTCCGAGTACGAGCGCCGCGTGACGGGAAAGATCCTGACGGCCGCCTGGCGCGGGAGCAAGTTTGAGATTCAGAGCGTGCTGCGCGACGTCTGCGACGCCGTGCTCAACGACAAGAAGGTGCCCCTGTCCAAGCGGCTGGAACGCGCCGAGGCGCTCGTCCTAGTCGGGCAGATTTGCGCAAATGTAAGTCTTGAGTGCTCTCCGTGCCAAGACAATATGGCTAACAAGAACTTCACAACCAGGCCAAGCGCAGCCCCGAGGAAGAGGGCGACTACATGGCGTTTGAGCAGCTCGTCGCCGAGGCCGCCATGAAGAAGGAGAAGGAGAAGGAGTCCAAGAAGAAGGGTAAGGACAAGAAGGACAAGGACAAGGAAAAGGCCGACAATAACAAGTTTGGCGACAAGGCCTGGACCGACGCCGCCTCGGCTGCTGCCAGCGACGCCCCCAACGTACCCAAGGGTTCGTCATAGGGGGTACGGTAGTTTGTTTTACTTCGTGACGACCGATCGGTGGACCAGCAGCGGGGGTTCGATAAACAACACCCGCGCTCTTAAACAGGAGTATTTTTTTTTTGGCTTGCATGGTTTACGGGCGTCGAGTTGCAGCTGCCGACTTGGGCCTCTTCTCGTACTCTCTCCACTGCATATATATATATCCCTCTCATAATGAGACATAGAGTCTGGTTCTTCAGCCAGCCTTTTCACTTCCCTGTTTGGCGGGTCAGCGGAGCTCTATCCAGGCTTTTTCTGCGGTGTTACAAATACCTGCGATGTCCTGACCTTGGACTCTCATCTCTACTACCCCTGGGAAGTGCCATTTAGACAGCTACGCTACTCGCCATCGACCGAGCCGTTCACAGTGATGGTTGGCCTGGCCGCAACTGCACCGAGATGTCGATCGTAATCCTCATTCTTGCTTTTCGCTGGGTGTATCAGAGCGTGTATATTGTAGGAAAGCCCCAATACAGAGATGCAATAACGAATACAATCCTCAACCAGAGTCAGAACGGCTTCCTGTTGCCGACGGGCTCGTTGGCCCTCGGTCTTTTCCTTCTAGTGTATGTCTGGGTATCTAGGGCTACACAAAGTCCGACAAAAGGAAAACGCTGGCTTCCGGCGGGCGATGCTTTGGAGCAGTAGGACAAGAAAGGAAAGCAATCTGTAGCGAGAGGATTTAGGTATCGCCCCCGTCCTGTGAGAAGCCATGTCTGGCCACAGTGTAGTTCCGCGCAATGCAACCAAGCCAACCCACCCATTCTAGGTACACCGGTTACCGCCCCCGTTCCGTTGCCCAACCCCCTGTCTTAAACAATCAAAGAGATAGATAAACAACCAATGGATATCCCCCGAGTGGTGAGCGTACGACGTGTGTATGCATGTTGCGAGATCTCCATCCGCCACCATTCTCTTTCGAGCTGTTGTTCCTTTTGCTTCTACCCGCCGTCAGCGGGCAACTCTATCCCACTGTCTCGGTCCTGCGGGTCTTTGCTCCACGTGGACGCCGCGTCGGCCTCGGCCAGGGACCCCCCACCGAGCGCGTCTATCGCGTAGATAGTCTCGTCGCCCAGCGTGGCGTCGGCAGCGGCCTCGCCGTGCCCCTGCTCCCGTCTCTCGACCTCCTCGGGGGCGAGGACTCTCCCGCCCAGCTCCACATCGCTAACGCGGACCTGGTACGCAAGCGCGCGCTTGCCCTCCTTGATCAGCTCCTCGGTCCAACCCAGACAGCGCTTAAGGCTCTGGTTGATCTTCTGGCTGTCGACGAGCAGCTGCTGGTGCTTGGAGAGGTCCAACTGGAGCCGCCGCTCATCCCTCCTCCGCTTCCGGTGCTGGAGGTCGGGTGCGCCAAGACTCGGATCCCCGTCCCGGGAAGCCTCCGAGCCCGAGGCATCGTCGTCATCGTCATCGTCCTCCTCCACTTCTTGGAGCTCCTCTTCAAGCTCGTCCAGCTCGGCGTCCTCGGCCGCGATCTCGCTCTCCTCCTCGCTCAGATCGTCCAGGCCCATCCCTGCACGTGCCAACCCCCCGCCATCCACCGTCGAGTCCGAGGGAACCCTACTCCCCGCCACTGCCGAACCCAGGCTCAGCCGGCCGGACCGCGACAGGCGTTGGTAGCGGCGCAGCTCGGCCGTCTGCTTCCTCAGCTGTCTCTCGAGGGTGCGGTTGATGGCCTCGAGGCTGGCGTTGGTGATTTCCAGGTCTTGCACCTTGCGCTCCCGCCGCGCGTTGGCGACCAGGTCTTCTGTCGCTTGCGGTCCGTCCTGCGGTGATGGCTTGGTCGGGCTGTTGTCCAGGGACTCGGCCTGAGCGGCCTCCTCCTCTGGCGGCTCCGCGAACTCTTCGGCAGCCTGGAGGAGAGACGAGAAGCCGGCCGAGGCCGGGTTGCTCGGTAGTGTAAGCCCGGGGTGCGGGGTATGCGATGGGGATGTGCTCCCGGATGACGGGACGGAGCTCTGGGCTGACACGCGTCTCGTGAAGACGGGCGCCTCGGGGATGGGGCCGCTCTTTGTGCGGGCGTGGGATAGCGCTGGTCGGGCTTGAGGCTCGACTGCAATTCGGCCTAGGCTCGGCTGGTTGCTACTCTGAGAGCTTAGCACCATTCCAGGCGATCGCGGGGAGGTAGCGGCGGAGGTGGCAGGCTTGGGTGTAGCGTGCTGGGGGTGTTTGACAGGCGATGCAGCCCTCGGAATGCTTCCCTGCCTGGTCATGGGCAACCGAGATGCCGGCGTGCCGACCGAGCCCGAGGATGTCTGTGGCGATGGGCCGATCTTTGCCGCGGGCTGCAGCTCAGGGATTCCGTTGGCGTAGATGAACTTGCTCATGAGCCCGTCCTGGGAAGTAGCAGGTGAGGTTAAGGGTGGGGAGAACGGCACCGGAGGTACGGCCGGCCGCTCTGGTGCCACATTACCGTTTGCATAGAAGAAAGTTGCGGTCTTCGCCTGCTGTACCAATGTTGGCCTGGTACTAGTAGGCTGTGGCGTCGGCTTTTGCGCCTCCGAAGCGTAGAAGAACTTGGAATCCCGGTCCTGCTTCGTGCCGGCCCCAGCTTCTGACGGGGAGCTGAAGGTCAGGGCCGGCCTTCTGTGTGTGTCATCGCCCCCAGGAACACCCGAGCCCGGTCGCGTCTCCAAGGCTTCAAGACGATCCGGATTTGGCGTGCCACTGGGGGTGCTGTTGACGCTGTCGACACGGTTCTGTCGTGTCCCGGACCGCGGAGTGATGTTGCTGCTCAGAAAGGCAGAGACGGGCGACGCCAGATCGTCTCGGTCGCGCGGGCCGCTGGCATTGGTGCTGAGGTTTGGTTCGGGGGCGGGACGTCGTGCCACTGGTGTTGTTGCTAGGGCGGGGGGCGGTTGCGATGCTGGCGCTCGTGACGCGATCTTGGGGGTTAGGGGCGGTTTGTTGACAGCTCGTGCGACGGTTGGCTGCCGATGCCCAGCAACCGACGGCCGCTCAGACGGCGGCATCCTGGAGGCGGTCAACGCGGGCGGTGTTGTTGTCGACTGGGGTCTTTTCTTCACAGCCCGCAGCGTCTGTGTGGCATTTTGGTCGCGCAATCGCAGCGGATGGCGGGCGGTCGAGGTCGTGGCGGCAGCTGAACAAATTGCTGCTGTCGTCGTGGTGATACGAGTCGTTCTCCTGCCCGCAGCAGTCGTGCCCGTCGTTAAGATTCCCGCAGCCGGTTGGACTCTGGCGGCGTCTGGTGGCGACAGGTTCGAATTGCGCCGTGCGTCAGCAGCTGGGTGGAATGCTGGACGTCTCGATACAGCGGCTTTGAGGGTTGCTTTGGAGGGCGGTGGCATTGCGTCGTCGAGGTCGACGGCCCGGGACGGGAATTGGAGAATTCCACAGCAGTGACAAGCGCGAGGCGAACCCTGATTCTGTTTGCGCCGCTCTGAGTGGTCAACACGCCCACCTGCAGTAAGTTACACCACAGCCTGAGGAGGGAAAGTCGAGTTGGCCAATCCCACAGATCACAGTACACGACAACTTTGGTCCGGGTTTACACAGGAGTTACCTTAGCAGGTAGTTGGGAGAATGCGAGCTCGAGTCCAATTCAAATAAGAGAACTGAACGCAATGGATCGGGTCCGTCATTTCTATCGAAAAGCAAGGGCTTACTTACAACAAGGCCATGACACTCACCGCCGGGAGGTGACCAGTCCAATTGATTGTTTACTTCGTGCGCTAATTTCTAAAGAAGACGACCCCACCGCCTTTGAGCTGTCCCCTGGCCAGATGCTGTTAAGAGTGTGTGTTGCTGCCGGGACCCTTGTTTGAAGCCCCCTGCATCCCGGGCCGTTCATTGCCCCGCATCCATCAAGTTTCGAGAATCGTAATTTCCTGAAACGAAACAATCCAGCTCATGGCTTTCGTGATAAATAAGTTCCTCATATCAAACCGAGATTCGTCCAGAAATTGCTGTCTTGGCATTCCTTTATGTACAATTACCGCCTAGAGGGATCAGGAAACACTTTCCGCCAGCTGCTCGTGACTCTCCTCGTGTGCCCCGCCGATCCACAAAAGAAAGACCTTCACCTTGATCGCACGATTCGGCACATGTCCCGATAACATAGTCATCCGTCTGACATCAGCAAGCCACATCCCCGCGACCGCCCTGACATGGCATTACTGGGCTTCTCACTGATTATCGCCTCCGTCGTCTTACTCTGCATGCGCAGGCCTGCTTGGTTCTCCTCCATATTCGGAGGTTCCCCGCGACCTCCAATAGGGCCGCCGCCTCAGGAGACACCAAAGACCGAGCCTGCAGTCAGCCCAGACGGCTCAGACCATCATGGCGCCAGGCGCGAAGACGGGGCAGCCGCTCCCACAAAGCGGCAGACTGCGGCTCAAGTCCCGATACCTCCTCCCCTGCCCGTGATTCAGCACACTGCTCCGGAGCCTGGGGCGGCAGAGCTCGATTCCTTGGACGATGATGCAGCCGGTGACGGCCAAACCACCCCTAAGGCTTCGGCAGCCGCCCTCAACACTTTCATCCCAGCATTTTCACTCTCCGCGCCAGACCCAACTACCAACACTCCGACTTCGAACCGAGTCTTGAACCCGGGCCCATCATCATCATCATCATCATCATCATCGACCCCATCACCCCCAGCCCAGATGATGCCCCCTCCCCCGCGGCCACCAACCCTCCGAGGCCCACCCACCTCCAGCACCTCCCCCCCCTTGGCCCCGCCTCCCCAGCGAACCCGCACCAACCTCCCCCTCCCCGCCCGAGGCCAACAACAACAACCAGGTTGCTCAACCCTCGCTCCCCCGCCAACCCACACCTCCAAACGGACCAAGCCCTCGCGCGCCGTCATCCTGACTCCAGGCCACTCCCCGCTCGACTGGGCGCGCCTCTCCACCAACCCCGCCACCGACCTGCGGGGCCTGCCGCCGGGGACCCCCTACCTGCGGGTGACGCCGAGCATGCTCAAGAGGATGACGGGCCGCCGGGGCAAGGAAGCGTGGACGGTCCTGGGCGGGAGGGTGTACAACATGACGCCGTACCTGCCCTTCCACCCCGGGGGGGAGCCCGAGCTGCTGAGGGGGGCGGGGAGGGACGGGACGAGGTTGTTTGGCGAGGTTCATCCGTGGGTTAATTATGAGGGCATGTTGGCGGCTTGTCTGGTGGGGATATATGTGCCGGAGGAGGAGGATGGGGGTGAGAAGGCGGGTGGTGCGAGGGCTGGGGCCGAGATGGAAGCTATGGATTGATTTGTAGGGGTTTATTTCGAGGGGAAGAGAGTGCATGGGAATATAGAGAGGGACGTCAACATTCTGGGCCAGGTAATCGCCAGGTTTGGGTGATCTCGTTGTACCATAAACTTGTGGAAACCGATTTTCCTGGCTGGAAAGCACATAGGATCCGATGATACCCGATAGACTGCACAAGCAAAAGCCATTTCAAAAGACAAGCTGCTTTCTTCCTCACATCTGCCGCAATATGTCCTGAGCAAAACTGCCAGCCAATCGCCCCAAGTCTGGCATCACCTCCGCCTTCCAAAGCGGAACTTGAGTTCATCATCACTATCACTCTCATCATTGCTCGGCGACTTAAATCCAATCCGCGGCCTCTTGGCCGTTGGCCCGCTGCCCGAGCCGGCGGCAGCAGACCGCTTGTTGCTGGACGATGTCGCCGCCAGGCTCTGTGTCTGCGTCTGCGTCTGGGACCGCCCACGCCGCGAATTCGCCTTCTCAGCCGCCTTTGCCGCCCGACTTCTCGGCGGCTCCGACTCAGGCACAAGACTGTCGTCTTGTCCCGCCGTCCCAAGCTCGCTCACTTCCTCTTCGTCGCTGCTGTCGAGGGCTAGAACAGTTCTGCGCATTGCAGGCCTCGGTTTCTCCTTGTTCTCCTTGCCCTTGCCCTTGTTCAGGCCGCTGCCAAGCCCGGCGTGCGATGATGATGCTTGCTGCTGCTGGGTCTGGTTCTGCGAGTCCCCGCGCGCCTGGCTATCCTTCTTGCGGCGCTCGCCCTCCTCGTCCTCGAGCCAGTAGTCGTCGCCGATGCTGTACTCCTTCGGCCTAACCTCTTCGAGCCCAATGATGATGCGGGGCGTGGGGCGCCCCTGCGCTTCCCCTTGCTTGCGGAACCGTTTGAAGTTCTTGCGGCCGTTCCACCGCGGATCCCACCGGCCGTCAGCAATGTCCCGGTCCCGGTTGCGGCCGTCCGCGCCAGGCTCCGGGAAACGCACCTCGCACTCTTCGATGATGTGCAGTGCCCGGATGGCGGCGTAGTCGATACCGTCATCCGGCAATTCCTCGAGCTCCCTGCGCTTCGCCGCCGCCTGGGCCTCGGCCTCCTCCCGCTGGCGGCGCGCAAGCTCCAGGATATCAACTTCTTGCTTGATGGCCTTGCCTTTGCCCTTTGCTCCCTTGCCTTTCTTTGGCTTTTCCGCCGGTGACTCGGCGACCATTTCTTCATCTTGGTTGAGTTGCGACTCTGGCTCTGGCTCAGGCGGCGGGGGCACAGGCTCTTGTCCAGACTCCATCCGCCGCCGCTTAACTGCTGCGGCAGTTGGGGCGATATGATCCATCAGCGTTGAGTTGTCGTGCTCTGGAAGTGGCGAGAGAGCACGTTTCCGCTGGGTGCGGCGAGTTTGCCGAGCGTCCTGTGCGTCCTCCTCAGGAGGAAGGCTTGTTTCCCGGTGCTGGGATACGAACAAGCTGTCTTGAGATGATGCCGCCACCTGAGAAGGCTCAGGGGGTTGCAGTGAAACGCTCACCCCAAGAGGTTCCTCGGCATCATCAAAATCGAAGCCTTTAAATCGGCTTCTGCCCGCCCTCCGACCCCTAGCTCGGCGCAGAGCTGGTGCAGTTTCTTCTTCTGCCGGGGGCTCCTGATCTTCTTGCGGCTGGGGGGCAGGGCGGTCAACGTCCATGCCGTCTCCAGATGCCGCTGCATCGAGCAGACGGCGGAGCATGGAGGCATCACATGCAAGGATGGCCACGAGAAACTCTCGCTGATCAATGGGCCGGTAGTCGAGCCGCTGAGCAAACGAAGTGAGGAACTGGGCAAACCACTCATAGTCCTCGGTCTTTGGCATATACCGCACGACCACCACTCCCTTGCCCTCGCTGCCATCCTCAAAGGACCCGAGCCCCTTTTCGCCAGCGACGCCTTTCACGTATCGGGTGAAATCGTCGACATCTGTTTCGCCTGGCATCACCTCTTTCAACAGAGCCTTGCCTTTCCCCGCGGAAATGACGGGAAAGAGGGTCTCGTATTGCCTTCTCTCATAAAAGACAAACGTGTATCCGTCAAACACCTCGGTTCGCCGGTTATCAGGGGAGTAGGCTTCTGGCGGCCGGTCGGAGGGTTCCTCACCGCGTGGCGGCAGATGTTCGATGGGATTCGGCCAAGCGGCCTCAAAGTCCTCTTCTAGGGCGCTAGACGCGCCTTCTTCTGCATCTTCCGGAAGCTCCGCTGCGTCTGCGATGGCACTGATGAAGCTATCGGTAACGATGTGTTTTCCGTTGACCAGCGCCTGCAGCCCTTTTGAAGTATTGCGCTTCCTAGAGACGACGTGGGTGGTTTCTCTCTCGTATTCGGCCGAGTACTTGATGTCGAGGTGCTCCAAGCTGTCGCGGAGTCTTGTCCAGGGATCGGCGCTAAGTTCCTTTGCGGTGAAGGAAAAGCTGAGGACGACCGGGTGCCAACAAATGCTGAATGTGTTTACTCAGCAATTGCTGCAAGTGTGTTCCGGATGCACGGCTTACCGGAGGGACTTGGGGCACAAGCCCAACTTCAGTTCGTTCACATCTTCGGCTAGCATTTTCTTCTGGCCGCCTATCTGTTCGCCATTTAAGAGCGTCCCTTTCTTTGAATCGAGGTCTTCAATCGTGACGGTGGATCGTGAGCGGAGGTTACGCTGCATAGAGATAGGTCAGCAATGCATCAAGGCCATGCGAGAGGAGAGAGCCTATGAAAATCAGGACAACGTACGCCGCCGCCCTCAGAAACATGGTCAACTTGAATCGTGATGTGTTTCCTAGATATGGTCTTGTGGTCGATTACGAGTTGGCCGGCTGATGGCGAAGAGCCGCGTTAGCAGCCTGAAAAATTGCTCTATGTAGGAGACTAGGACGCAACATACGTTCGGCCACAGTGCGACCAAAGAGGTAGAGCTTTCCTGGACGCAACCACAGCTTCCGACCTGGTCCTCTTGTCAGTCTAGAATCTCCTAAGGCCCAACCGCGACAACGCACCCTCAAACAAGTCGCCCTCGAGTAGCCACATGGTTTCGCGCTAACCAAATAGTGAAAGATCGGTTTGTTGGATGCGCGGGGCGACGTCACAGAAGAGCCTGTGCGCCGCATTTGTTGCGCGAGTGCTCAGACGCAAATGTTTGCATGCGGCGCGATGTGGAGGGATGCAGGGCTTCGTCAGAGCTGAATCCCGAAATTCGTTAGACAGCAAAACCAGAACACGTCATTGGCGCGAGAGCACGTGACGATAAGAATCGATAAATTAACAAAGCCTTACTGTATCCGGACGCTGGCGCTCCCATCTCATCTTTCTTCCGCTGTCGAACTCCAAGATGAGCTGAGTCCAGCAAATTCCAGAATCTACTGGGTAGACCTTCATGAAGGTGATGCTGCACGAGATCAAGCCAGTTCACAATCACACCGCGTATCGTCTCACAGGCTGCACCCGGATCTTTGAAGCACTATGGCGCAGCACTAAGCCTAGGCTCAGGCACGCTCTACAAGGCGCCGGGGTTTGTTTTGTTAGCGTGATACAGCCAAGCCACTAGCTAGACCAGGGGTTGCTACAATATAACAAGGTATCAGAGTGTAGGAATCAGTATTTTATTGTTTTGCCCTCCGCATCAATGCACATCTGTAACCTCCGAGGCATTGAGTGAGCTAGATACAGGAAAAAGTCCTCCGGTATAGCCATCCAAGCTTGTTGGATAAGTCCATATAACTCAGCTTCTGTAAGCGCTTGAATATCTTCACACCGGGCCTCCATCTCTTCAACTAACCGAGGCCATACATTCTCAATAGGTGCAAGGTCAGGAGAGTATCCTGGCCATCGAAGAAGCTCAATACCAGCCTGCCGAAGTGCTTCCTGTGTTACCCGTGCCCGATGACCTGGAGCATTGTCTTGTTGGAACAAGACAGGGCCATACCGGTTGTTGAAGCCTGCCACCAAAGGAACAATCTCTCGAGTGTAATTCTGGCCACCAATGCCTCCATACTCCTTCGGCCAAATGAACGAAGGACCTCTCCTTATCCCAGCAAATGAACCCCAAAACATCCATCCTTCGGGCTTCCTTCTCCTCCGACGATGGTTCTGAATGTCATCATCCTTGTATAACAAGACACGCCCGGCGTTCAGGGGGTCGTTTCGTGCCCATTTTTCATCTGAAAAGAGAACCCCCTCCCAATCTTGTGGCCGTGGCCGAAGGCGTAGTTGTTCCTGGGAAAAGAGGACTCGACGTCTTCTTTTTCGAGGGGTTAGGTCAACTTCGTACGGTCGGGACCGGCTCTTACGGTCGAGGTCGGAAACAGCACGGAAAAGAGCATCTTCGCCAAAGTGTTGAAGAGGCTCGGGGACTCGGGAGCGTAATGTTCGAAGGGAGGTATATTCGTTGACCTTCGACTCCTCGAACCAGGTCTTCAGCCGTTGTTTCTCAGGTGTTGGCATTCGTCCTTTGCGTGACTTCGTCTTCTGGGGTGTAGCTGGGCCGGCGCATGCCCACTGAACTTGCCGGGCAGTAAACCCAGTACGTCGGGCAATCTGGTGATAAGTAAAACCTCCATATTGGTAAAGGCCTCGGACCTTGAGCCTCTCATCGCGAGTCAAATCGCTAGCTTTCTTACGCTTGGTTGGTGTGGTTGGGGTAGCTGGATTTAGGAGCTGGGAAATTGCAAGACCTCGAGGCACCGCCATGGTTGTAGAATGACAAAAATAGTCTGAATATCGCTATAGAAGTCACTTTCCTATTGAATATATTAGGAAAGTGACATAGTGGCGAAATATTACATCTGTGGCGAATTTGCTGCGTCACAACCCTGTAAGTCACACGCGCTAACAAAACAAACCCCGGCGCCTTGTACTGCTACGGAGTACTGCACAGAGTGCAACAGTTTCGGGGCCAACCTGACATATCCAATGACAGTCTCGCCGTCCCTGACCACGGCGGGTCCATTTGTTGGGCCTAGAACCCTCACATCTGCGACATCCTACCTTGTGTTGCACGTTTCGACACTCTGATGCCTCACCGCTCGACCTTGCCTGTCAATCAGACAATCTGGCTGGTAACAGGACGGTAGTACGTTATAGACCTCGTATGCCTGCACAAGGTGAGAACGGTTTGGTGGCTCTCGGGTGGCTTTTGGAAGCACCCGCATGCCAGCTTCACGAGCCGCGGCAGTGAAGTGGCTGAACGGTCCGCGAGCCTGCCATCCGATCACTTGGCAACGGTCACCGGGTAGCTGGCTTGATCTCTACAAGTGGTGTCGAGGGTAACGTTAGCCAGTCCAGCTGCTACCGTGAATTTCTGCTACGGTAATTTATTAAGCTTGCTGCCAGGAGTGCCCTTGTCTCAAACAGATACTTCATCTCACAATGTCCCACCGAGAGAGGTGATGGCGGAGGTCCTCCGGCCTGTTCCGACCGAAGCTTGGCAGGGTCCAGGCGTTCTGCTTGCGGAAACGGAAAACGGAGGGCGGTTGAAGGTTCCTGGGCCTAGACGATGACGTCAGAGCGGCCGGTCTCAGCGGCCGTCTAATCTCTTAGAGTTCCGGCATGCTTCGCTGTTTCCGTCGAAAGGCGCGTAATTCTTTTTCCTGCTTGTTTTGCATCATTCCTGACCAATAAGCCCGGGACAGCGGTTCTGCTGGAACGTCCCACTCTGAGTTGTGGTTGTCGTGCTGAGATTGAAGGTCACTGCCTGCAACACGTCATCCCTCCTTCCGTGAGCGTTGTTTCCCAACAAGACAATTCGCCCCGAAAACTGACGACAAGCGACCAAGACATTACCCTATATCCAATATAACTTCGCAATCTCTCCATCGCGGGGCCCAGACCCAGGCACTCACTCTGTCTTGTTTCAATCCCGTCAGCAAGCTCCCGTCGTCCTTGAGACATTTGAGATCCTCCGACTGTTAGCAAACACGTTTGCTCATCAAAGAACTTAGCCGCCATGGAGCGCTTTGTATCCATCGCCCAGGGCGTTGCGGCTGTATTTGCTGTTATAGAGCTTGGCTTGACGTCTTATCGTGAGTAGTCAAATACATCTAATTGACTTGGAAGAATCACAATGTCTGACCATATCACAGTTGTCAGCCCCTTCCGCTGGGGCACGCCGAGCATCCTCGGCTTCATGCTATTCAACTCGATCTGGTCCCTTCTGGTGCTCGCCTACGTCTTCCTGTCGCCCCTTTACTTCTCTCACCTTTACCACAACGTCGCGGCGCTGGTCATCGAGTGGATCACCGTCATCTTCTGGTTTGCTGGCTCCATCGCGCTGGCCTCGTACGGCGCCACGAGTAGCTGCGGTGGCGACTCTTTTTGCGGCTCTTGGCAGGCGGCGACTGCATTCGGCTTCTTTCTCTGGGCGCTCTTCACCTTTTTCGCTGTTGTCCATACGATGACGTTCTTGCGGGGAAACAAAGGACACTCGGCCACGGGTCAACCCACGCCGTACGCTGGCGCATAGTGGTACCTACAGAATCAGGCGTTGTGGGACATAGCCATGATTGGTTTGGGGCAGGGTAATACTGACGGGCAGACGACAATAATTCCACGCGGTACAGATACGGGGGGTCAGACCACTGGTGGAACGGGAGGAGGCGTGGAGGAAGGCTTAGTTGCGCGGGACTGACGATGCACCTAACTATGATACCCCACTGTATGCGATGGCTTTACAGTTCACCGAGTAATCACTTGAGCGAATGACGTTGTAATTCAGAAGAGATACACAATATGACGATGGCAACAGTCCCGGTTACATCTTTGTGATGTTGCAAATGCATATAACCCTAACCCCGATAGCTCGGTGTCGAGTCATCGACTTGCCATTTCTGATATCTCCCTTGACCGTGAACTTATAAAAAGAACAGAAAGCCCCACTTCTGTTTGTCTCCCATCACGCTCGAGCCGAACTTTTTGCCAACAAACTCAACATACCATTTCAACAACGTTGCACCATCAAACAACAAACCTTCGATCACCCACCCAATTTCAATCACTCGTCCTCAAAATGGGCAAAGTTCACGGGTCTCTTGCCCGCGCTGGTGAGTACCCGACTCCAGAGCGTGGCTCTTTGCTTGGGAAAGGAGTATCGCTGACAGTTGCACGCAGGCAAAGTCAAGTCGCAGACCCCCAAGGTATGCATTTCATGCATCGATCTCCCACGATCCAACGACATTGAATCTCCTGTCATTAACACGCCCTTTCTAGGTCGATCCCCAGGAGAAGCCCAAGTCACCCAAGGGGCGCGCTCACAAGCGCGAGCTCTACACCCGGCGCTTCGTGAACGTCACTGCTGTTCTTCCAAACGGCAAGCGGAAGGTAAGGGAGGCGATGGATTGCAATCGGGCGTGTCTGATGGTTGCTGACGAATGCGCAACAGATGAACGCGAACCCGACTGCTTAGGCACACAAGAGGAATTGGAGGATCAGGGGGAAGGAGGAATAAGGGAGTCAAAATGGAGGGGTCCGAGCTGTTGAGCGAAATTCTGCAATCATGGGGGTCAAATCACCCGACGGCGTTTGGACTCGGCTGGCTGGCTTGGTATCGAAGATGGGGATTCATCATGGGAGACAAGCATTGTTTGGCGGCTCTTCTCGGCCTGTTTTGCGGGCCATAGGCGTTCCGGTCGCGGGATGATCTGATGTCGGCTGGGTCACTTCTGGTCGATAACTACTGGCGGGATGTTTGCGCTATCAAAATGCAACACATTTCCGCTCCGTTATGTGCTCCTGCTTCTCGTCTTTGCCGTGTTGAATTGCTAGTTTCTGTTACACCTTTCAATGCGTATGCCTTCAGAAGTCCACGCGATCGGCAACTGATTGATTCTGGTGCTCGAGAATCACCTCTAATCCATGACCATCCAGGGACGCTGGATTGCCAGGATTGGCATCTGAGCTGTCTTGCTAGCAGTCGAGGTGGTATGTCCGTCCCTTCACCTCGGCGAGAGGTGAGCCGCGACTTCTCCACCAATCGCGGCGTGCAGGGTGGGCCCCACACATTTTAGGGTTGGTGCTTGGCACACGAGAATTTACCAGCAAAAAGCTCCCCTCCTCGAAGTTCGTCGACCGACCCAGGTATTCGTTCGACCCGAGTCCCGCGACGACAACAATTCCCGTTCAACAACCCACCGACAATCGCAACAATGGCTGATCGGGGAACTGGTGCCCGCGGCGGCGGCTTCGCTGCTCGTGGCGATCGTGGTGGTGACCGCGGCCGTGGCCGTGGCGGTCGCCGTGGTGGACGTCGCGGCGGCGGCAAGAGCGACGAGAAGGAGTGGCAGCCCGTCACCAAGCTCGGCCGTCTCGTCAAGGCCGGCAAGATCAAGAGCATGGAGGAGATTTACCTTCACTCGCTCCCTATTAAGGAGTACCAGATTGTCGACTTCTTCCTGCCGAAGCTCAAGGATGAGGTTATGAAGGTGCGCATATATGACGGAATCATGGCTGACAGGTTGGCATTTGGCGGGTTTCTGACGGTTCATTCTTCCCAAACTACAGATCAAGCCTGTGCAGAAGCAGACTCGCGCCGGTCAGCGCACCCGGTTCAAGGCCATCGTCATCATTGGTGACTCCGAGGGCCACGTCGGTCTCGGTATCAAGACCTCCAAGGAAGTCGCTACCGCCATCCGTGCCGCCATCATCATCGCGAAGCTCAGCGTTATCCCCGTGCGGCGTGGGTACTGGGGTGCCAACCTCGGTCTCCCCCACTCTCTGCCCACCAAGGAGAGCGGCAAGTGCGGTTCCGTCACCGTCCGCGTAAGTGTGCCAGGCGAACATATTCAGCAGCAATATAAGGGGGTATCGGTTCCAGATGTGCTAATTCCCTATGTCTCAGCTTATCCCTGCTCCCCGCGGTACCTCTCTCGTCGCTTCGCCCGCTGTGAAGCGTCTCCTCCAGCTCGCCGGTATCGAGGACGCCTACACCTCGTCCTCCGGCTCGACCAAGACTCTCGAGAACACTCTCAAGGCCACCTTCGCCGCCGTCTCCAACACCTACGGCTTCCTCACACCCAACCTGTGGAAGGAGAACAAGCTCATCAGGAGCCCGCTCGAGGAGTTTGCCGACACCCTCCGGGACGGCAAGCGGTATGCTCACTAAGGTGCTGGACGAGGTGAAGCTCAGTCAGCGGGGAAAAGGGTGCTTTGGGGCGTCTATGGATTTGCGCTTTGCATGGGCTCCGGCAATGGCATAGATTGAGGCTGTCGAAACTTAGCAAGACCGCCTGAATCAATTTCACGATATCAACGTCACTTCTTGGTGCCTGGGGCGTGTTTGAGTTTGTCCGTTCGTCGGAAGATCTGGCAGTGGTGATTTCCAGGCTACCTATTCCCGGCAGATCGATAACCAGGTGGCAGCTGGGTCGCAATTCCAGCCTGTTCGCTCTTGCATTTGATGCCCCTGTTTCTCTCTCAGACGCCGGGAGGCATCGGTGATGCTGACAAAATAACAAGGCTCTCCCTCGAACGGAATCCGAAATCTACGAAGGAGCCGTGGGATGTCGCCCATTCTCTGCTTCAGGTCGAACGCAGTAGCTATTGACCTTCTTTCCGGTCTCGTACGATCTACCTTGCTGCCCCTCTTTGACCGTCATCACGACTCTTGCTTCAACAAAACTTCACAACACTTGCCCCCCCCCCCCCCCCCCCCCCCCCCCCCCCCCCCCCGGGCACCCCATCCGCCCCCGGCCTGAGTCCGCCATTGAGCCAATAAAGCTGGGTGCAGCTCTGAGGTGATAGGTTCCTGGAATATGCTACTGGGTCTAGACATCTACCTCCATAGTTGCGGTACTCAAATTGTGAGGGGCAGGGCGTTGAGTGTTCCAGACGAAGGACATTTTGATTCAACCCCTCATTCCTGTGAGCATCAGGGGGCGTAGCCTGCGCGGCTGTCCTCCAGTAATCCGTCCAAACAACACGCGTTCAAGCATCGACGACCGCCCAAGATTTTTGTCACCAGAGATGCCTCCTCTGGTCCTACCAGCCTCCCGCTGCCACTGAATCGGCCTTAGCTCTCCCCCTAGCTCTGACCACAAGACCTGCGCCCTCTCGTCGAAGACGGTACCGCCCATGGTGAATTGCACCACGGGCGTCACCTTCACAATACACACCTTAGGGTCGTCGTCGAAATCCGCCCCCTCGGCAGCACCAAGCCTCCATCTAGGCCCCAACACGATTCACTTAACGTGCACTACCCGGGCATACTTGCGCAGCGTCTCCCTCGCGACCTCGTCCTCTTTCTTCTTCTGCAACGACCCCCCTTCCACGCATAGAACCGGACATGATGCCCCGCCGCGGCCTGTGTCGCGCCCGGATTTAGCAGCAACCGCACGTCCCACCACTGCCACAAGGGCACCCCTTTCCACGTGTTTATCCTCAGCGGGCGGTCAAGCCATGGCGGTCTTGCTTTCGCTCTCTCCCTCGTGTCAAGATCATCGAATCCCCTCCCTCAATACAGGAGGATCCCCTCTTGCCCCTGCAACCACTCGGCAGCGGGATATTTGAACCGCCAGCTGCGGGCCAGAAAGGTCGGCGAAGCCCGTCGGGTGGTGCTGTTGCTGGTCTCTCGTCGACGTCGGCGCCGGGTGGTATGGGTTGAGCCTGGGCCTCGGTGCGTCTGGCGCTCGCTGTGGCCGCCGAATTGGGCGATGATGCAGAGGTAAATGCCAATGTCGATGAGAAAAGTCGATGACGGAGGCTGAATGGTCCGGTAGGGCTGAGATGAGAGCAGTCCCCACGAGGTCCTTATTAGGCTCGACGACAAAGAGTGAAGGCGACATCCCGCAGACCGGACCGTGTCGTCCTGGAAGCTCTGACCGAGGCCATATCCCGCCCCGTTCTGGACCTTGCTGGCGCGCCGTTAATTTACGATGAGGCTTTGGTGATGTTGCCTCCCGGTTGAGCGGCTCGTCGAGGAGACGGATCGATGCGGCGGCCGCTTGAAGTGTGGAATACGCGGCCGAAAGCCTGGCGAAGCCCTCGCCAGCTACAATCAGCGGGGGCGTATTCCGGCTTGCCGTGTAGTCTGAATTCGAACCTTAGAAAGAGATCGCCAAGACGAAACGGTGTACAAGACTGTTGAGTTCAATGGGTATCAAAACGATGCTGAGAACAATATGGAGAGGATACGCCGTCCTGTGATCAGGATCTCGCCCAACAGGCGTCTACGCGCTAGGATTACAGCTCCAACGGTTTCCAAAATGAGAATAACGGGCAAAAAGAGTCAAAGGCATTCTGATCTGAGTTTATGGTCTAGGCCCGTCGTGTGGTTCACGGATGCCGCCCTCTATTTGAGATGAAGAGGACATCAGGTGATGGTCAACTGATATCGAATGCTCGTCTGATCGTGAGTGTTCGATGTGAAAACAGATTACCACACCATATTGAAACAGCACGCCAAACTGGGGGGGAACATTATCAAGAGGGCAGACAGTTGAAGGAGTACAGGCCAGATTAAAAGCATGGGATGGCGCGCGAGACACGCTGCTTGTGTTGTCTCCGGAACCTAACTGGACACCACTTGCTGCCGCAGTTGGAATATGTGGGTACGATCATCACAGACGCTACTCCAGATAGCGCAGAACACAATAATCCTTCTGCTCACGCAGAGGACACGCTTTAGAGAAGCCAACTCAGCGCCAACTTTGAAGGTGTTGGGTGGAACGGCCGCAAAGGGAGAGGGCTGGCACACCCAAGAAACGAGGTGGGGTTTAAGTTTCCGTGCCTTCCATTCTCATTCATCTCAGGGCTGCATGACTGGAAACACCGTTCCTTCTCTTAACACCCGTATTCTGAGGCTCCTGTGGGCTCTCTGACAGAAGAAGATTCGCCGTTGTCACGGTCACGTTGCTGGAAGCCCGTCTGATATGTCTTGGCGTCGGGTGGCATGAAGTCGGAGTTTCCTATTCGGGTGACTGCAAGGGTTGGTACTGAGTTTGTGCTCTTGGCGCTTTTCCCTCCGAAAAATTGGATGGGAAAACTGCAAGCCGGCCCACGGGTCCTTCGAGCAACACAGATAAGGTAACGGCAGGTGCTATCGAAAGATCTGCAGAGACAACATCTGAATCATGGTGATTTTCAAAGTTCATCTCTTTTTGGCAGGAAAATCATTAGTTACTTGGTAAGTTGTGGGTCTGGGCTTTGCTAGAGAACCACCTTAAAAGAGGGGGACAAAACCCTGGGGCAGCACCAAAAATAGGGACAGTTCAAATGTACAGTAGCTTAGCCACTTTTCCTATACGAACTAGCCAACTTGTTACGAGTAACTGTATAGGCCGCCTGAGAGGCTGCAGACGCATTGTGTGTGACGGGCACCACACAGACGGTCCGGTCAGCCTGCACATACAATTGATATTGCACGAAGAGAGAGCAAGAACTACCATGACAGGATTGGCATGCGGTCAGGCCTTAAGACTGGGCCCTGGTGCAGAGGCCTGCATGACATATGCGTGACGTGTGCATGTCATGGGAGGCACAGGAATCCCGTGACATTGTGACGGGCACCAAGGCGAACAGTCTGGTCAGTCTGCACATCCCCTTCCCGGTGAAGAAACACCGGGGGCCGCCCGCGCAGGCGGCCGGGCATCGCAAAAATTGGAAGACAGGTCCTCTGCGACCTGCTCTTTCATCTCCAAGGGGTTGCAGCTCCGCGCAGCTACTGCGCGGCCTGTCGGCGGCCGAAGACGTCGATTTCGAGGATCAGAAGTGAGGTTTCTGAGCGCCCGGGAATCCCTCACCACCCCGCCCGACAACCGCGA
>MU863655.1:201759-270519 GCA_033575675.1 Parathielavia hyrcaniae | reverse complement strand
CCAGGGTTGGGTTGTGCTTTGCTTTCCCTGCTTTCTGGCTTTCCTAGATTTCAACAACCCACGGTAGAAATTCCCTGGTTGACGACCTTCCCGTCCAGCAGATGCAATAGACACTTGAGCATAAACCCGGAGACTACTGTGCTTGACTGATGTGGTGTGTGCATTGATCGGCTAGATGTCTGCTGACCAAAGAGATGTTCAATTTCATCACACCAGATCACGGCTAATTAACCTTGACGAGTCGCGGCGCGGTGTCACGAGATTGTGGCTCATACGAGAGATCGAGAGCTTGGGCACAGGCCGACAATTGCATAAAGTATCATATGGGAATGGCGTCAACGACCCCGTCTCTGTTTAGATGGCCATTCGAAAATTTGGGCTTGGCAAAACAAACGCGGGTATCTCCGATCTCTTCACGTCCTCATGCGAAACACTGGCACGGCTGTGTTATTATTGCAAGATACGTAAGCAACATAGTCATTATGGAGGGCGTCAACACAGCCAACCCCGGACTTCCAGGTTGTTGTATGTAGATTGATCCCGATGACGGGCAGCCTTGTCTGGGGCCTTTCGTTGGGCTTGCTCATCCGGCGCCGGCGCTTGGCAGGCCAGGCAGGGACCAGACCCGGAGCAAAGAGTTGCAAAAGTGCTTCTAGTCATCGTGGGGGTCGGTTGAGAAAGAGCCATGACTGATCATGTCGCATGTAGTTAACGTTAGTGGGCTCGTCAATCCACGCCACTGTCAGGCGCTGGACGTCGAAGCCGCGTCGTGACAGACGTGCGTCTGAGAAGACCATGCCCAGTAAATCACGCACATGGGAGAAAACACCTTGGTAGGTAGGACAAATACGCACGAACACACAAGTACCATCTTGGACGCGACGACGGTTTGTCCTGTCTCGGCGGGGTCTGGGTCGGTCTCGTTGAATGCCCTGTCCAGGACTCCAGATCTTTGAACGGGGTCTTGGCAGCAGAGCGATGAGGATCTTGAAGATTTGCATGTCCTCAATGGATTTGCCATGCAACAGCTCCCCACCGGCCCCCCGCGATCGGGCCAATGCCCAATGGTCAATGCGCCCGTCACCGCACAGCGGCAGCAGACGGTTTGTCCGTCCATGCTGGTGAGTGGTGCATTCACATTTCACAGCGGCTACGGATATCGGCCTTGTTCAACCCGAGATGTCGGAAATCTTTGGACTTGTCGGAATTCCTCTTGTCCTCGGCTACCTTGGACGATAATGCCGGCGAGGACAGCCAGGAGAGCTGTTTTGGATTTAGAGAGCCCCGGCCGGTCACCCGGGAGTCGCCGACTCCAGGGCTGCCTCGGTGCGAGATGCAGACCAAGGCTACCTCGGACATTGGAACATCATCATCGCTCTGAGGAGTCGTCGGAGCTGCCGAAGGTGTGATGGGTAGCACCGGCTTAATGACCATACAGCCACCCCCCTTTCGATGTGTTGTGTCTGTGAGAAAGTTTTATTGAATTTGGTGTCTTCTCGTTCAACCTACCCTGGTTTGGCGTTAGCGCAGTACCACAGTACAGTCCATCGTTGCTACTGAAGAGGACGAAGAGGAAGAGGAAGAAGGAGAAAGAGAGAGGAAAAGAAGAGACGAATAAAAGAGAAAAGAAAGTGAACTCACGTCTCGCACCAACAAAGAAACCAGAGCCGAAGTGTAACAAAATGATGTGGCCTACCATACATGTTGCAGCACCACCCCACGGCCAAGAGGCTGTCAGCGCGCCAGCCCGCGATCTCCGATCACCGGCGGGCGCCTGGTCTAGCCAGGGTGCCCCACTATCAAGACGAATGCCAAGAGGGGACATCAAGCTTTTCCTGCGACCTCAACCCGCGTCGCCCTCAACCCCCAACACACGTCCATGGGCGAGGGTCCCGTGACTGCAAATATCTCGCCAAGCCGTCGTCCGAGGAGAATCAAACAGACCTGAATGCTGCGGGGGTGTAGGAATATGATCGTGATCACAAGCTGATGTGCTTGTCTCACGGTCAAGCTCTAACTATTCGTATGGCAGCGTGGATCGCAGACACCAGCGGACCCGAGTTTGATAACGTTATCGGCGGCCTTGACAGAAACACTCTATACCCCGGTTTATCCCCGGCTCCTCATCGACTCCCTCTTCCCGTCTTCTGCCTCGGGTTTATGGTGGCATGTAGGTACCTCTACCCGGATTGCCCGGTTGACCAAGTGCTGCAACCATCTGTGAGCCGTCGGGGTTGGGTCGTCTTGCGGGTGGTGTGAAATAATAAGATTTTACCGAAGCTCCCACCACCCTATCCGTTCTGCCCCACCATCGTCCTCCTGCCGAGCCTGCGTACCCCGCCGTCGTCATATCCCTGTCAGGATCCCCCGAGAAGCGCAGCGCAACCCCTCCACTCTTGCTCTTTCCCATCTCTGGTCGCTTTTAGGTAGCTCGTCTTTTCCTCTCTCGCCTTTCTTCCCGCGTCTTTTCTCTGCAACCGACCGACCGCCCACGATCTGACTCAACATGGCGGCCGCCGAAAACAAGTACGAAGATGTGTTCGAGGAGGAGGAGGAGGCCCCAAGAACTATCTCGCACATCCGCGCGAACTCAACGATTATGAGCTACAGCAAGATCCTTGGTGAGTGTTGCATGCTTGCTGGCTTGCCCGGCAACTGTTTCATGAAACCTCCCTTGTCGCTCCCCGGGCGCATCTGCACGAGGATTGGATGCCAGGGGCTAACAAACGTCGCGCTTCTCAGTCGCCAACCGAGGCGAAATCCGTAAGTCGTCCCCGACTCTCCGCTCTCCCTCCGCGCCAGCGCTGACTTGTGTGTAGCCATCCGCGTATGCCGAACCGATAACTCCGCTCGCTTCTCCCGATTCTATGGCTCACATTCTCACCTCGTCCGTAGATTTTCCGAACTGCCCACGAGCTATCCCTTCACACGATCGCCGTCTTCAGGTGAGACTCGCCTGTCCCCTCTCCCCTCTCCAATGCGAATATTAACATTCGCAGCTATGAGGACCGTCTCTCGATGCACAGGCAGAGTATGCGCCGCCACCCCGAGTTCTCCGGTTGCCTTGGTGGGAGTTCTGTCCTAACGAGGGAATACAGAGGCCGATGAGGCGTACGTCATCGGAAAGCGTGGACAATTCAGTCCCATCCAGGCATATTTAGCACAGAGCGAGATCGTGAAAATTGCGCTCGAAGTATGGTTTGCCCCTTTTCGAAGTGTCTCGGGAGTCACTGGAGCCGCTTTGTCCCCGAAGCGGCATTTTCAACCCCGGAAAACCCCCGAGTCACCCTCAATAGGCATGAAACGACTGACACTCTAGGGTAGCACGGCGCTCAGATGATCCACCCAGGTAGGACACTAGAAAGGCCAATTCGAAAGCGTTAGGCTGACGTTATAGGCTACGGTTTCCTCTCCGAGAACGCCGATTTTGCTCGCGCTGTGGAACGGGCTGGCATCATCTGGATCGGACCATCCCCCGACGTCATTGATGCCCTCGGCGACAAGGTTTCGGCGCGAAATGTTGCCCTCAAGGCCAAGGTCCCCGTCGTCCCGGGTACCGACGGTCCCGTTGATACGTTCGAGGAGGTCAGGAAGTTTACCGACCAACACGGCTTCCCCGTCATTATCAAGGCGGCGTATGGCGGTGGTGGCCGGGGCATGCGCATTGTCAGACAGGACTCGGAGCTCCAGGAGTCTTTCGAGCGGGCCACCTCCGAGGCCAAGTCCGCCTTCGGCAACGGGACTGTCTTTGTTGAGAGATTCCTCGAGAAGCCTAAGCATATCGAAGTGCAGATTCTGGGGGACCATCTCGGTAACGTGGTTCATTTGTTTGAGCGAGACTGCACTGTCCAGCGCAGACACCAAAAAGTGGTCGAGATCGCGCCGGCCAAGGACCTCCCCACTGAGGTGCGACAGAGTATCCTCGCCGATGCCGTCCGCTTGGCCAAGTCGGTCGGCTACCGTGAGTATAATTTCCCTTGCTCCCTGCTCCGCCGAAATCGACAAAAACCACTCGAGTCGTGCTGACGCTCTACAAGGCAACGCCGGCACGGTCGAGTTCCTCTACACGCCGAGCGACAACAAGTACTACTTCATCGAGGTCAATCCGCGCATCCAGGTAAGCCCGCCCCATCGCCCTTTTTCTTTCCCAGTCATCATTGCCATCTGATGCTGACAATCGGATCTCGGAAGGTCGAGCACACAATCACGGAGGAAATCACAGGAATCGACATTGTGGCCGCCCAAATCCAGATCGCTGCCGGTGCCACACTGGAGCAGCTCGGGCTGACCCAAGAGAGGATCCACGCAAGAGGCTTCTCGATCCAGTGCAGGATCACCACGTAAGGATTTTTTTCTTTCCCGTCTCTGTAATGGGCATTCATGGAGAGTCGGTCTGCTTGGAGCTCGCTCTCTCCGGCACCGCTCCCCACCTTCCAGCGAGAATGATGAATCTGACATGGATGGATAGAGAGGACGCTTCCAACAATTTCAGCCCAGACTGTGGCCGGATTGAGGTCTACAGGAGTCCAGGCGGCAACGGTATTCGGTTAGATGGAGGCAATGGGTTTTCTGGGTATGATGACTCCCTCCCCAACCCTAATTTTGTTTGCATGCTGACGTTGAGTGCAGCGCGGTTATCACACGTAAGCACAAAACGGTTTCCCTTTTCCTCTTCCCACCACACATCGTCCATTCTTTTCATCTCTTTGCAACTACTTTGAAACTCTCTTCCATATATTTCGTTTCTTTCCCTGTTTCCTACTCTATCTTCCGTATTCTTTTTCTTTTCGTTTCTCCCTCTGTTTCCTACTCCGTCTTCCCTATTATTTCCGTTTCTTTCTCTCCCTGTCTCCTACTCTATCTTCCCGATTTGTTCTCTTGGTTTTTACATGTGCTAACTGGTGCAGCGCACTACGACTCCCTGTTAACCAAGCTAATCACTACCGGCTCTACGTTCGAAATCGCCCGCCGGAAAGCTGTGAGAGCGCTGGTTGAGTTCAGGATCAGGGGTCTCCGTACCAATATCCCCTTCGTCGTCTCCTTGCTCACCCACCCGGAATTCATCGACCAGCGTGTGTGGACAACGTTCATCGACAGCACGCCAGAGCTTTTTGACCTAGTTGGCGGTCAGAATCGAGCAAGCAAGCTGCTTGCTTACTTGGGCGACATGGCAGTCAACGGAAGCAGCATTAAGGGTCAGGTCGGCGAGCCCAAGTTCAAGGGGGAGATCATCATCCCCCAGCTCCTCGACGAGGCTGGCAACAAGATCGATACCTCGACACCGTGCACCAAGGGATGGCGAAAGGTACTGCTAGAGGAGGGGCCGAAGGGATTTGCCCGGTACGTTGTGCTCTCCCTCCTCCTTTTACGATGTCTCGGGTCGCAGGAGTCGCCTTGTTCCCAAAGCCGCAAGCGCCCTTCCTCCGAGAGGACTCACTCACAGGCAAAAGAATGACTGACACTGGTGGACAGGGCCGTTCGCAACTACAAGGGCTGCTTGCTCATGGACACCACTTGGCGCGACGCCCACCAGTCTCTGCTGGCCACTCGCGTTAGAACAATCGATTTGTGCAACATTGCCGCCGAAACGTCTCACGCCCTGCACAACCTGTACAGCTTGGAATGCTGGGGCGGCGCCACGTTCGATGTTGCCATGCGCTTCCTCTACGAGGACCCGTGGGACCGTCTCCGCAAGATGCGCAAACTTGTGCCTAATATCCCTTTCCAAATGCTCCTTCGCGGAGCCAACGGCGTTGCATATGCTTCTCTCCCTGACAATGCTATTTTCCATTTTGTTGAGAATGCTCGAAAGAACGGTGTCGACATTTTCCGTGTCTTCGACGCCCTGAACGACATCTACCAGCTCGAGGTTGGCATCAAGGCTGTCCAGAAGGCTGGCGGTGTTTGCGAGGGCACAGTGTGCTACAGCGGCGACATGCTCAACCCCACCAAGAAGTACAATCTCGAGTACTACCTGGACCTCGTCGACAAACTGGTTGCCCTTGACATTGATGTCCTGGGCATCAAGGATATGGCCGGTGTTCTCAAGCCCCATGCCGCCACCTTGCTTATCGGCTCCATTCGGAAGAAGTACCCCGACCTGCCGATCCACGTCCACACTCATGACTCGGCGGGTACGGGTGTCGCCTCGATGGTAGCTTGCGCTTTGGCTGGGGCTGATGCTGTTGATGCCGCCACCGACAGCCTGTCTGGCATGACTTCGCAGCCTAGCATCAACGCTATCATTGCATCGCTCGAGGGATCCGACAAGGAGCCCGGACTCAATGTCCACCACGTCCGCGCCCTTGACACGTATTGGTCTCAGTTAAGGCTGGTCTATTCACCATTCGAGGCGCATCTTGCTGGTAAGATTCTCTCTCTCGGGGCACAGGAACGCGGTGCTAACAGTTTTAGGACCCGACCCTGAGGTCTACGAGCACGAAATTCCGGGCGGCCAGCTCACCAACATGATGTTCCAGGCTTCTCAGCTTGGGCTCGGCTCCCAGTGGCTCGAAACCAAGAAGGCATACGAACAGGCCAACGACCTCCTGGGCGATATCGTCAAGGTCACGCCTACATCCAAGGTTGTTGGCGATCTTGCCCAGTTCATGGTCTCCAACAAGCTCTCTCCGGAGGACGTCAAGGCCCGCGCTTCCGAGCTTGACTTCCCCGGCTCCGTTCTCGAGTTCTTTGAGGGCATGATGGGTCAGCCGTACGGTGGGTTCCCCGAGCCTCTCCGTACCAATGCGCTGCGCGGCCGCCGCAAGCTCGACAAGCGCCCCGGCCTCTTCCTCGAGCCTGTCGATTTTGCCAAGGTCAAGAAGGATCTGTCTCGCAAGTATGGCGGCACCGTCACCGAGTGCGACATTGCCAGCCACGTCATGTATCCCAAGGTGTACGAGGAGTACAGGAGCTTCGTTGCCAAGTACGGCGACCTGTCTGTCCTGCCGACCAAGTACTTCCTCTCCAAGCCCGAAATTGGCGAGGAGTTCCACGTCGAGCTTGAGAAGGGCAAAGTTCTCATTCTCAAGCTGCTGGCCGTCGGCCCGCTGTCTGAGCACACGGGCCAGCGCGAGGTCTTCTACGAGATGAACGGCGAGGTGCGCCAGGTCACGGTCGAGGACCGCAAGGCGTCGGTGGAGAACGTCAGCCGGCCTAAGGCCGACCCCGGCGACTCGAGCCAGGTCGGCGCGCCCATGGGTGGTGTGCTGGTCGAGCTGCGTGTGCACGACGGCAGCGAGGTCAAGAAGGGCGATCCGCTGGCCGTGCTGAGCGCGATGAAGATGGTATGTGACCCACCCATGTACCCGTCAAAATGGCAAATGTCTAACTTGCATCCACAGGAAATGGTCATCTCGGCTCCCCACGCGGGCGTTGTCTCCCAGCTGGTGGTGCGCGAGGGCGACTCGGTCGACGGCTCAGACCTGGTCTGCCGCATCGTCAAGGGGGGCGAGGGCAAATGAGCGGCTGCTCCCGAAGATGCAAATTCCAAGCATGCCACTCATCACCTCGGCCTCGTTGGGTAGACGGGCGAATGCAAGATGGCCAAATCGTGCTGCTGGTCCGTCCTGCAGTGCTCTTTCAGGATATCCGTCTGCCCAATTCAGAGCCGAGGGAGCAGGCGAGTACGAGGAGAGACGGAAGGAATCAGGGGAAGCGGAACGGCGTCGTTCTCTCATAGACGTTTTGCGAAACGGACTCTGCGCTGGGGAGTACACGAGAACCCCAGGAGGAGGATTCGTGTTTTGAGAGCGTCCACTACTACAGTAGCTTCATAGAGTTGCCATTCATGATGTCTATTTCAGATGCACGGTGCCATACATACAAACGCTTGCCTATGTTCACTTCAAGGCTGCCATCTAGGAGACTCAGTACAAGACTCGTAGCACCATGTCGCTCCTACCAATAACCTAGGTACCTCAACCTGGTTACCCAACGGCCAACACCTTTCTCTATGGTACATATATCCGTGGATCGGCAGGCCGGGGTACTTCTTCCGAATGGAGCCGACAAGTAAGGTGGCGGCATAGGGCTTGAGAACGCCGGCCATATCCTTGATACCCAGGACATCAATGTCAAGGGCAACCAGTTTGTTGACGAGGTCCAGGTAGTACTCCAGGTAACTATTCCTAGGTCTCAACCGCATGAACAGTATAACGCTGGACGTCGCACAAGTTGCGAGTGTTCAGCTAGAGAGCACGGCTGGGAAGTTGGCGCCAGCATGGTGCTGGCCAACGGCCTGTCGTAGGGACTTCAAAGAGTCGCAGAACAAGGCGCTCATCTACGCTTTCTGCGGCCATGTGAGAGACAAGGCATGCTTCGAGGTAAGCGGCAGGAAGTTGCATAAAAAAATGATCAAGTATCATACAAATGTTGTACTGGCACATGGAATACCCCCGCTGCTGAGCGCAGCGCCCCAAGATCAGTTCTAGAAAACCGCCCATCCAGCCTGCCTTCCCACACCCGCATCTCATCGCTCCATTCTTACCTATCTGCCCCGGCCAAGGATCAAGCTACCAGCCGATGACGAACCGCTCCACCAACTTCACCGGCCTGCCTGACTCGTCAGGAGTTTTAACCCGGATGGCACCAGCGGCCCTGGTAGGGATCAAAGACGCATGGCCGCTCTTGAACCACTGAGACAACCCTCTAGAAGTTGTAACCGGTAGGCTGCGGAGCGAACCCGTTGGTCTGCATGTACGGCGACGGAGCACCGCCGGCCGCTGGCCCGGCCGTGATCATAAGCCGGTTGCTGCCGAGGATGGGCGTGTTGTCATCAACGTGCTCCTTCTCCTTCTCCTTGGCCTTGCGCGCCTCGTTGTCGGCCTTGAGCGTCGCCAGCTCCTTGGTCTGCTGGCAGAGGAGGTTGATCATGTAGGGCATGGTGAAGTCCTGGAGGCCGTTGCGCCACGACAGCTCCAGCACCAGGTCGGGACGGATCAGGTCGTAGCACGCGTAGAGCATGCCGACATAGCACTCCCGGTTGCCGATATCAACAAACTATCAACTGCGTTAGTATACTGCACGGCATAGAGGGTTGGCTGCACTTACGTATCGCACCAGCTCCTCCACAACATCAGACTTGCCCGACATGGCAGCAGTCTCAATGGCATCCTTCCAGAGCTTGTCCTGCTTGGACAGGTTGATCGACTTCTCCCACCGCTTGTTCTTGCGGTAGATGCTCGCAGCAATCTGCCGGAAGAAGACCAGGTCGTGCTTCTCAAGGCGACCGGCGAGGTCCACCGCGTCGTAATTGTCGTAGTTCTCAACCGAGTCGCGGAGCGTCTTGTAGTCCTCCTCCTCGATGAGCAGGTCGTTGATGGCATCGTTGACGGTGCGCTTGTTTTGCGCCTGCACGTTGAGCAAAAACGGCTTGATCAGGGGCAGGTTGTCCGACTTCTGAAACAGGCGGACCACCCGGTTCACGTCGATGCGCGGCGTCAAAGCTTGCAGCAGATCGGTGAGGAGGGACGGGTGCTGCTCAAGGTAAAAGTTGATGGCCTTGTAGTAGATCTCGAGGTTGGCCACCTTGACAGTGATCTCCTTGAACTGCTGGTGCTCCCACGAGTTCTCGGGCCGCTCCATGACGGCGAGCGCAGCGTTGTCAAACTCGTCGTAGTGGTAGTAGCAGAAGACCAACTCGGGCCACAGGTTGGCTTCCTCGCATGCGCGGATCATCTTGGGCAGGTTCATCCTGCTCCAGAAGAGCTTGAGGTGCTCCATCAGGCGCTCAGGGTGGTACTTGGACAGCGCAATCCCCAGCTCGGTAAACATGCCCATGTGTGCGCGCTCCAAGCCGAGACCCTGCTCAAGCAGGTTGATGAGCTCGTCAAAGTAGCCATCGCGCTCATATTGCTTGACGAGGGCATGGAGTTGCTCGGCGTCGACGATGAGGTTGAGACCGCAGATCTGGGCGAGGCGGAACTCTTTCTTGCCAACGCACGCCTCGTGAACCTCCTTCCACACCTTGATGTTGTTGGCCTTGCGCGCGCAGTCCACGGCCGCCTGGTAATCGCCGAGGTGGACGAGAGTAGTGGCGAGCTTGGCCCAGTTGGAGATGCTCGTGTAGAAGATCTTGGCCGCCTCGAAGAGACCTTCCGCATAGGCCTTGTCTCCCGATTCCTCAACGTTTGCCACGTTTGTCGCCCGCAGAAAGTCCTCGAGCTCCGCGAGCTGGTCGAGGCGAGCAAAGCAGAATGCTAGGGCCGTGTCGATGGCAGGCTCGCGGAGCGTCTTGCGAGCCATGCGGAGGTACTTGATGAGCTCCTCGTTCTTGCCCGCCGCGACCGCAATTTCAATCACCTCCTCGTAGTTCTTGGGGTCCTCGGCCTTGATGTACGAATCAATCGAGTCGCTGACCCGGAGGCCGTCCAGCTGAGACTTGGCGACCTTGCTCCAGACCTGCGGAAGGTCCACCTCCTCCGCGTATGCCTGGGCGCGGTCGATGCTGACGACGTGCTCAACCAGGACATTAACGGCGGCCTCCTTGTTATCAATCTTCTTGTAGATCTCGAATGCCTCCTCGTGCAGGCCGACCTCGAGACAGACGGTGGCAATCTCGTCCGCCGAGAAGTTGTCGAGCTTGTGGATGTAGTCCATGACGCGCGCCTTGTCCGCCTTGGCGGCGGTGAACATGAGGAGGTTTTGGAGGTTCTGGTTGTCGCTGAACGGCGACGGCTCCAGGACGATCTTCTCCAGAAGCTCAATGAGCTCAGCCGGAAGATCGGCACTCACAAAGCACGACACGGCTATCGAAACCTTGGCGGGGTCTGTCGACTCTGGAACAGCGGTCGAGATGACCTGGTCGACCACGGAGCGGCGGTGGAGGTTGTTCTCGCTGAGGACAAACATCCACAGTTCCTGATCCGCTCGCTCGAGAAGATACCTTGCTTGAGCCTTGTACATGGAGTTCTCATTCGTGATGTTGACTAGCTCGAGATCATTTTGGCCCTTGCGGTAGGCAGTGTAGGCCAGACTGGGATCCCGCTTCTCGCAGTACTTGCCGACGGTGAGGGTGTCGTATTGGTCGTTCTCCTTGAGGAACTTCTCGGGGTTGTTGTTGGAGTCGATGTAGATCTTGGCCAGGGCATTGTAGACAGCCTGCTGTTGGTTGCCAGCAGCCAGCGTCGCCTCGAGGAAGGGGAGAAGCAGCTTGAGCCGGTTGCGCGTCTCAACCTCCTGGACCAGCTCGTCAATCGGGATGGAAACTGGGTTGACGGTCGAGAGAAGGTTCTTGATGATGCTCTCGTCGCAGTCGACATCCAACAAACCACCGATGACACCAGGTGTCCTGGAGGGGTTGACCTGCTGCACGTAGATCTCGATGGATTTGAACTGCTGGTGCTGGTACAGGTACAGCACCAAGTCGTGCACAAAGTTGTAGCGGTCGCAGACAACCATCAACGGCAACATCTCGCTAAGCTTGGCCTCCTTGAGGAAGTTCTTCACCTTCTCGGCGTTGTAGACGTTGTTGTCGCGGCAGACGCGCTCGACCTCGCGGATCTGTCCCATCTTGGTGGCAGCCTCGATGTACTTAAAGACGACCTCGGGGTCCTCGCTGACGTTGACAATGCTGCCGAGGAAATAGTAGAGACCTTCGGCCGTCTTGTGCTTCTCGAACAGGTCAATCAGGCGCTGGGCACCGAGAAGCTCGGCGTACTTGGTGGCGATCTGGACCACGGACTGGAGGTTTTGGCGGATATTGTGCTTCATCATGGCATCGAGGCAATCGATGGACTGCTCAACGGACAGACGGCCAAAGTACTCAATGAGCCACTCGGCATTAAAGTTGGGCGTCCCGGCAATGTTGACAACGACACGCTTGACGGCCGCGGGGTCCTCGTACAGATCCAATGCCCTCTGCAAAAGGCCGGCCTGCTCACAGAGACTGGCGATGCGCGCCTTGTCCAAGTAAGAGAACATGTCGTTCCCCAAGATGGCATCCGCGACTTGCGGGGCATTGATCAGGTTCATTTCCAAGAGACGGGTCTGTAGATGGCCTTGCTCAGGCTTGTTGTCCTTGAGAGCATCGAGCAGGAACGCGGTGGCCTGCTGCACCATGCCTTGGGACTGGAAGATGTCCACCACCCTCTCAAGATCGACCAGCGACCCCCCTTCGTGGTTGGCCAGTGTGGTGGCGAACTCGGCGCCCTTCTCCGGGTTGACGCGGACAATGTGTTGCAGGAGCTGAACGAAATCGGGCTTGTAGCTGACCTGGGCACAGTACGGGAGGATCTTCTCGAACTGGCCCGTCTCGGCAAAGCCAGCGACGACCTTGTGAGGCACGTTCGCCTTCAAGTAAATGGTCAGGGCCATGGCCATGTCGTGGGGGCGAACCATGTCACCAAGCTGCTCGGAGCACTCCAGCTTGTTCTCGGCGAGCCACTTTTGTAGTAGCTGCTTCCGGTTCTGGGCGAGAACGGGCTGGGCAAGCTCGATTGTCTCGTGCTGGTTCAGTGACCCCTTGTCCAGAAGCATGCCAAAGTACTGCAGGATGTTGGACATCTGGCCTGGCTGCTGAGGGAGCCGCTTGAATCGTTCAATGGTCTGCGGCGTCCGAAGGAAACCGCGAGGTGAATTCGCAGCCACTTTCGCAGCTTCTTGGTGGTTGCCATTGTTGAAGAGCTGCTCGAACCGCTGCTGATAGAGGTTGTCGGCGCCGGGAAGGCCGGCGCGGGACGCCAGCTTGAGTGCGAGTTCGGTGCCGTGGCTCTCGAAGACGTACGGAACGATCGTATTCTCGTCGGCGCTGACGAAGAGGACCTGACCCTTCCGATTAATGCCCAGTACACCTGTTGAATCCTTGTCGCCGCAGGCCGTGAAGATGGTCTCGCCCGAGATCCGGTTCATGAAGATACATGTCGCCGTCTCAAGATCGTAGAGGTGGATAAAGCCGTACTTGGTGATGAGGTAAATGATGCCGTACTTCTGCGAGACCTGAAGGGCAACAGGAAAATCGCTGGCCGCTTCTGGCGGGAAGAAAACGTCGACTGCCTTCTTGGCGAATACCGGGTTCGTCTCGGGGTGGTCAACCTCGACGATGTGCAGTTTCGCGCCAACGGCGGTCCGGACGGCAAAGGTAAAGAGCTTGGTGTCCTCTGGGGCACCGTCTAGCCGGATGGTACCGAATGCAGCAGCATGACCCTCGATCGCTTGGCTGATGCCGCGATCTTTGGAATACAGTTGCATGGCGCCAACAACGCGCCCTTGCTGCTGCGAAATGCCGACCACGACCATCCATTTGCCGTCGGCACTCGTCCGGTAGTTGATGATCTGATTGCCCTGCGCCTTGTCAGCTCTCGGCTGCTCAACCAGCAACGAGCGTGTCGCCTACCTGGAGGTTGGCATTTCGGTCAAAGACCTTGACCGGTGACGCCTGTGTGGGGTCGAAGACGTCCCAGTGGTAGATGGCGGTCTCTGTCACTAAGCCCAGGGTCGTCTCGCTGGTCCACTTCCAGAACAAGACATCCTCGGCCATGGTGGTAGACTTGAGCTTCTGCTTCTGCTCCAGATCAAAGATTTGCAGTGTCCGTGACTGGGCCCTCAAAGCAATGACCTGGCGCGACCAGTGCATTATCGCGCTGTCGGCCTTGATGGGTCGGCGAATGACATTGTTGGCGTTTTTGAGATCGACGATGAGCACTTCGGGCGGCGTGGCCTCATCTTTCTTCTCTCGAAGGCAGACGAAGGAATCGGATTCTAGAGTCTGTAGAGGAGCCCGATGTCAGCGAGGCAACGCAGAAACGGTCTACGCAGGAATGAGATGGAATCGTACGCAGCTGTTGAAGGTGATGGCGGTTTGGTTGACGCCCAGGCTGCTGAGCTGGAGCAGCTCCTGGAACTTGATCGGCAATGCCGGCGCCATGGTAGTCCTGGTGCGCTCGGCTCTGCGCGTTGTCAAGAAAGAGTACTACCCAACTCGCCAAAAGTTGCTGTATCGTTGATGGACGCCGGGAAGCTTGAGGTTGTGACGTTGAAAGGGGGTCAGAGATGGTGGAGCTGACGGGAATCGGGAAGTCGGGCAAAACGAGGGCAGCGCCAGAAATTAAGGGAGATTCGCAAACCAAAGCGCCTGCTCAATTGGGAAGAGAATCAAGCAAGCAAGATGGAAAGGAAGTCGTTTCTTGAGCCAGCGCAGGAGGGAAGGTGCAGATTCGTTGCCTAAAGCGCAGTTTGAGGAGATTGAGGCTTCTCACTTCCGTCGCTGTGCTTGTTGTGTGGCAGGAGCGCCAGATGCGGGTACACAGGACATTTCAAGTTCGAGTGATCTGTTTGAAAGAAGGAAGAGCAAATGGAGGCCTTGCTTTCCGTTCCTGTTGCGTTGTGGTCGCCAGCCGACATGGGTCCTGCATTGGGCTTAGCGGGGGTCTGTAAGTAGTTTTCAATCATTCGTAATCCCTGCAGACATGCCCGTTATCGATAACCTTTTTGGTCAAGAAATTCGGCAAGATTTCTGCAGGCGGATTGCTGCGACCCATGGGTTGATTGACTTTCTCGCTGCAAACACCTGGAAAGAAAAAAAAAAGCGAGGAGCCGCCAAACAAACTCGCCAAGATGGGTGTTGGACGTCGCATGAAGAAACAGGGCCCTCCTGCGCCGCTGTCCGAAGAACACTTTGCCAACCTCAAACGGAAAAAGGGCCTTCCAGTCGACGACACGACGACTGAGGCGCGCTCAAGCAAGAAGCGTCGCACGGCTGCGAAACCCGAGAAACCTGCCAAAAGGGTCCGTGGAGAGCCTACAAAGGCCGTCGTCACATCGGAACCGGCTGCGAAGCAAGCCAATGGCACCAAGCAGGCACCTGGCGCTTCAGAAAATGGGCCGAATGCCTCCAAGGCGAAGCCAAAGATGGCTGCCCTGCCTGAGCCCGACTCGGACGACGAGATGGACGACGAAATTGACGACGAGTTTGGTGCCTCCGACTTAGATGACGCCAGTGCCTCCGACTTGGGCGGGGCGAAGCTCGGTGACGATTTCCTTGGCTCTGACGACGACTCGGTCTACGATTCAGACCAGGATAATGTCGAGAACGCTAAGAAAGAGAAGTTTGTATTCTCCGACGACGAGGAAGAGGACGATGACGACAGGGAGGAACGGTTGACGGCCGCCAACATTGAGGGTCTCTCGAGGAAACTCGACCAGCAGCGGGCCAGAGAAGCCGAGGAGAACGAGGCCGAGCTTCGCGAGGAGGCTTTACAGACAAACATCGATGGCGACAAGCCCCAGGTTCTGGGTGATGAGGATGAGGAGGACGAGCTGTCGTCGAAGACGAAGGGTCTCCTGGCGCCCGACCTTCAGATGCTCAGGACCAGGATAACAGAAACGATCCGGGTGTTGGAGGATTTCACGAACCTGGCAGATGAAGGACGAAGCAGAGCCGAGTACACGAGTCAACTGCTAAAGGACGTCTGTGCCTGTACGTTCCATGATTACCCACTGGCTGGTCAGAGGTTGGGGGCCCGCGTGCTAACAGCGGTTCACAGATTATGGCTACAACGATTTCCTGGCAGAGAAGCTCTTGTACGTTGCCGGGCACCACTCTGTTTGTGCCATGTAGCAGCTGCAGGGCGCATCCGCTAACCTGTCCCAGCAATCTCTTCCCACCAAGAGAGGCATTCGCCTTCTTCGAAGCCAACGAGGTTCGTCTGATGACTGTGAAGTCTCTTCGTCCCGAAGCTAACAGCCGAGATAGACTGCTCGCCCGGTAGTCATTCGCACGAACACTCTCCGCACACATCGCCGCGACCTTGCGCAAGCTCTCAGTCAGTCATACCCCTACTACTGTGAGCGGACGTCTCTAACGCGCGTTTCGTAGTCAACCGAGGCGTGACCCTGGAGCCAGTTGGCAAATGGTCCAAGGTCGGCCTGCAAGTGTTCGAGTCGAGGTATGAGTGTAGTCTGCGGCGAATCTAGCCAGCTGTGAAGCTAACGTATGGCCAGTGTGCCATTGGGTGCGACCCCCGAATACTTAGCCGGGCATTACATCCTGCAAGCCGCATCCTCGTTTCTTCCAGTCATGGCATTGTGTCCGCAGGAGAACGAACGTGTTCTCGATGTAGGTCACTATATATTGAGACTTCCAACGTGGTGGTGCTAACGAAACTTTCGACAGATGGCCGCAGCTCCTGGTGGCAAAACAACACATTTGGCCGCATTGATGAAGAATACCGGTGCGATTTTCGCCAACGATCCCAGCAAGACTCGTGCGAAGGGTCTGATTGGCAACATTCACCGCCTCGGTGCTCGGGTAAGGATCGTGGACTGTCACAGCACCATGGCCTTGACTTGCTGATTGGAAGCATGTAGAATGTAATTGTTTGCAACTACGATGCCCGAGAATTTCCGCGAGTGATGGGAGGCTTCGACAGAGTGCTCTTGGATGCGCCCTGCACTGGTCAGTAAGGAGAGTTCCCGTCTTTCCTCCGCCTTACTAACCCTGCCGATAGGAACTGGCGTTATTGCCAAAGATCCCGCCGTCAAGACCAACAGAGATGAAAAGGACTTCCAACAACTACCCCACACGCAAAAGCAGCTGCTGTTGGCGGCCATCGACTCGGTGAATCATGCGAGCAAGACGGGCGGCTACGTTGTCTACTCCACGTGTAGCGTGGCGGTTGAGGAGAAGTGAGTGTGATGGCCGAACTGACGGAGCATCAAGACATGCTAACCCTTTGCAGCGAGCAAGTCGTCGCCTACGCACTCAGCCGCCGGCCGAATGTCAAGCTTGTTGAGGTAAGCATTGGGAGACCGATTCATTCCAAGCAGTTGACAGAGATCCTAACCGCGTTTCAGACTGGCCTGCCCTTTGGAAAGGAGGGCTTCACCAGTTACATGGGCAAATCGTTCCACCCTAGTCTCAAGTTGACTCGCAGGTATTATCCGCACCTGTACAATGTGGACGGGTTCTTCGTGGCGAAGTTCAAGAAGGTCGGTCCCACGCCAGGGAACGCCGTCCTCGCCAACGGCAAGAAGGACAAGGAGGCCGCCAGCGCCAAGGCCGCCAGCGACGCGAACGGAGATGAGGTCATCGATAAGACCCCTATCAGTGCGGAGGTGGACAACGAGGGTGAGGACGACTTTGGCGGATTCGACGACGATGAGGACGTGAACTACATCGAGCGTGCCAAGCGCAACGCCATGAGGAGGCGTGGTCTGGACCCCAAAGCCCTGAAGAAGGGGCAGGGCAAGAAGGGTGCGGACGAGGAGGCGGGACCCAAGGAAACTGTCAAGGGGCAGTCCAGCGAGAAGGTCAAGGAAAAGGTCACGGAGAAAACGAAGAACATGTCGACGGAGAAGGCGAAGACGAAGTCCAAGTCGAAGGAGAAGAAGTAGGCAGCGCACACAAGATATGTTGCTTTCCTGCTCAAATGTTTAAGAGGATGGCCTCGCGCCACTGCCCGTAAATTGCAAGCATTCGCAGAGGGACGCGATCTTAGCAACCCTCTAATCGGAGTACTCAAAACACTCCAGACCGTTGGTCCGGGGACTATCCACGCTTTCTTATCATGGGGCAAGGCAATGGATTGAACATCGCATTTTCACCACGTCCTCACTAGACTGAGTGCTGGCAGTGAACTGTGGGAGTCCACTCATTTAAGAAAGCTCAGGAGATCAGACACGGTCATCCTGTGCAAGAAACAGGTGCTTCTGTACATAAAGCAGAGTGCTTGCCAAGTGCACTCAACACCCACACATGGTGTATTTCAGCTCCAGTAGCACGGGACAACCAACATCGGGGCTGCACATCTAGCTTGCAAACACCGCGTGGACCACACAAGCGCGCAAGATGCAGGCAGATCAGGCAGATATAGATATGTACGTCCAATCATTGCGGCCCTTCCCACGGCAGAGAAAGGGAAGAACCGCACCCAAGATCGAGCGCCGGAGGGAGGAGAGCCCCCCTCCGGTTCCTCTCCATTCTGTTCGAAAACCTACGATTTGGGTCGTGGGCCACAAGCCGGTCTGCGCAAGCACAGCCCGGGGACCTCGTAAATCGCGTTGGAGCTAGTTTCGAGAACGTTGAAATTTGCGTTGTTCAATGGAGAGGAAAAAGAAGAAAAAACGGGAACCATGGAAATTTTTGGTAGCTTTTGAGGTACGAAGCGAGTGGGGCTTTGTGGCTTGGTCATGTGGCTTGACATGCAATTGCAGAACTTAATTGTGGCGCATGCTCCTCCGCTGACAATCGGCCAAGCCGCAAGCAGCCGAGCCGGCTTGTTGTTTGATCAAACGTCGGGCGGACGTATCGACCTCAGATCTTTCGAGAGCTTTGACATACCTCGACGGACGCACAAGCTACCAGACGCAATGAACCCAGCGCAAACCGTCCCGCGGTTCTTACTGCCGCGCCTGAGCTGGACATCTTCACTTTCGGTACCTGCAACAATTTCAAAGGCTTCGGCAGTTGTCTTTCACCAACCGAGGAATGCCAACCACAGGGCAGCATGGGACACGCCACCAAGAAGACTGCTTCATGCCGCGGACGCGAGCTCCATGAAAAACTGCGGCGGCTTAGGGGAACATAGCAACAGCGCCCGTCAGCGGACAAGGAGCCTGAGCAGAATCGTCCGCAATCCCGTCCTCCACCGCTCGTTCCACGCCACCTCTGTGCGCAGGCGCGACCACCACTTCGACACTCTGCGCTTCGTACAACGCCTGCAGGAAGAAGGATTTACCGAGGAGCAATCCGTGGCCATGATGAAGGTGCTAAACGACGTCATCGAGGAGAGGTATGCTGCCGCCCTCTACCTTATCTCCCCGTCTCCCCCGGCCCGAGAGCGACTAACCGACCTACCTTACCTTACCCGCCAGCATCCAAAACCTCACGCGCACCATGGTCCCGCGCGAGGAGGCGGCCAAGACGACGTACACGCAAAAGGTCGACTTTGCCAAGCTGCGCAGCGAGCTGCTGTCGGCCGACAGCACCGAGTCCAACGCGACGCGGGCGGCGCACGAGAAGCTGACCAACGACATCGCCAAGCTCAGCAGCCGGCTGCGCGACGAGATTGGGCGCACGCAGGCCAGCGTCCGGCTCGACCTCAACCTGGAGAAGGGCCGGATCCGCGAGGAGGCCGTGTCGCAGGAGCTCAAGATCAAGGAGACCGAGACCAAGATCGAGCAAGAGGCGGCCGCCCTGCGCCAGCAGCTCGAGCAGGTCAAGTTCCAGACCCTGCAGTGGCTCATGGGCGTGTGCACCGGCTTCGCCGCGCTGCTGCTGGGTGCCTGGAGGTTGTTGATGTGAGGGGGCCGGCCGGGGTGTGTCTGGGGGGTTCTTGGGTGGTGTTCCAATACTCCTTATGCTACCATCAGCTCAACGCAGTGATGCTGACCTGGCATGGGAGCGATACCCTGGTCACTTGTGGCTGAATATGAATGTGCTCCAGTCGAAGTTGGCTGGTGTGTATGTCCCCAGTCGCTGTCGTGGGTCTTCAGTGACAGTTCTGCGAAGAATCAGGTTATCCTTCCACCTTCATTCTTGCTTTGAACCTTTGAACTCGCAACTGAATTGGTATTAACTATCTCAATCGCCAGGGTTTTCCATCATTTACCTTTCTGCTGCTTTTAGGGCAATATCTCCTCTTTCCTTAACTCTCATACAGTGTACTGTCTCCTTCTCACCCCTCCTCTAATTCTCAGTCCCCCATCCAATCCCCTCTTGAAGCCTGATTTCTGGGAAGGTTTAGAAGGCTTTCTACCCACTTGTCCCGCATTAAAATGGCTAAAAGAGGAAACGACCAAGATGAGTGCGAGGGTGTCGTCGTCCGGCACAGCCCGCGTCCACGTTCAAAGTCAAAAATTTCACTTGGGAACAGCATGTCACTCTGAGTTGCTCGCACCACCCAACAAGCCCTGAAATTCAAGCGGCATCCAGCCCGGGTATCTACCATCCATCCATTATCCAAAAACGCCGAGTTCCACTTCGCAGTTCCCATTTTTCCAGCTCCTCCAAACTTATCCCCCTCCCCCCCCAGGCGCCCAATCTTCCCCTACGCATCCGCGTCAGAGGCGGCAGCAACGGCGGCGGCGGCGATGGCGGCTTTCTCCACGTCGGCCTTGTCCGGGTCGACGCAGGGGCCGTGCAGCGCCTTGCAGCGCGCGCAAGGCGGCACCTGGCCGGGCTCGGGCTTCTTGGAGCGGACCTTGCCGCCGCCGTTGTAGCCGGGCCGGTCGGTGCACGGCAGGAAGACGTCGGCGTTCTCGGCCTTGCCTCGGCCTTTGCCCTCGTCAATCTTGGCCTGCCGGTCGGTGCAGCACTGGCAGGCCACGACGCGACGCTGGCCCTCGGTCATCCTGTTTTTCGTTGTCAGTGTCTCTTTTTTGGTGTTGTGGTGGGTGTTTCAGTGGGGGGGAAGTGACTTACCACCTCTTGGCAGTCGCCCACTCTGCCTGGTTCTTTGTGGGCTTTTTCTCGCCCGAGGTGGAGGGCGGCGCGTCGATATTCGCCGATCCCGCGGCGCCCTTCGCGGGATCGGCGGCCGGGGCAGAAGCAGCGGCCGAGGCGGAAGCAGCGGCGAGGAGAGGGCCGACGGCGGCGGCGCAGGCCTTGGTCTTGGGCTGGGCCGCCTGCCGCTTCCGGATGCCCCCGCTGGCGACGGGCGGCGCGGCGGCAGCGGCAGCGGCGCGTGCGGCGGACTGGAGGGGGGGGAAGTCAGTGGTTGATGATCGGTGAGGCAGCAGCAGGAAAAAGTACTCACCTTGGGCGCAAAGTTCGGCAGGGGCGTCCTCTTGCCGGTGGTACTGTTCTACAGAACGCGGTGAGCAGGCAAATTCTTGCGTTGAGTGATGTGGTGTTGCCACACGAGACGAAGCGTCAAGAAGAGATTACTTACGTTCTTGGGGGGTCGCGGGAAGGCGGGCGGCCAGGGCTTTCTCCTCGCGCTGAAAGCCTTAAGTGACTGTATCAAAAGTCAGTCACGTCCTCGAGTGTTGGTGAGTTAGGTTACTTACAACAACGGCGACGCCACCGGCTGGGCAACCAGCGGGGGTGGAAGCGGGCGCGAGAGCAGGCGTGGGCGCGGGAGCAGGCGCGGGAGCGGGAGCGGGAGCGGGCCTGGGAACGGGAGCGAAGCGGGGAGCCTCGCGGAGGGCAGCCAGGGCAATTACGACGAGGGTCTCATCGGCTTTTAGATGGCGCCCGCCGGGCATCGAAGCGAGAAGAGAAAGATCGAACGCCGACATTATGTTTGATGTTGCTGCACGGCGGTCAGTATATATACTTGGACGGCTGGCATGGGTCTGAAGGGGCACTCACGGCGTGGTGCAAGAGAAGGTAAAGAGGGGAGACAGACAAACAGCGAGGTGAAGTTGTCTTTTCGTGTCAGCGAGGGGAAGTTGTCTTTCCGTATTGTGTGTGGTGGTGGGAAAGGAACAGGCTGGATTTCTCGAGGAAGACGGGAAGTTCTTATACCTTTGGGCACGGGGACCCCAACGCGCCATCAGCCCGGAGCAGAATTTGCATCGACGTCTCTTCTGACGTCTGACGTCTGTCTTGATGATACATGCTACCTATGCAGCTATGACGGCAGCTCGGGACACGCAAAAAGGGGACCGGGCCCCTATCGTGGGTTAAGGTTTCCTGCAGACAGGGGCCTGGCCAGGAGCTCCCTCCTTTCGACTCGACGCGCACATAGGTATTCTGGTGTAGATGCCTCGCTGCCGCCGAGCGTAGCCATGACCTCAACATATGCTTTGACTCACGATTTGACCGTGAGGGGACTGGCAACCATTTCTGATTTCTCTGCAGGGTCCGAGTCCCCAATGCCATCCCAACACTACCCTAAGGTTCCCTAGCCCGCTTGAACCTAATGTCAAGGAAGCTTCCCAAGGCCGGTGCTGCACACCGTGACCTCCAGTTGCCAGTGGCCCAGTGCACGGAACCACCTCCGGAAGGCCCGAAACTCACCCATCACTCATCTCAATCCCATCCACGAGGACCCAAAGCAGCAAGACGACCCAATTGCCCCGTCCTGCACTCACAAAAGTTTCTTCTCCCGGCCCGGAACTTCGATATGGTCGACCTGACGTATGATACTGGCGCGCTTCAGCACCATGCAGGCTGTGGATGAACCCAACCCGACACGTGTTGGGTTTCAATATCAAGTGAAAATGCGAGTCCCGCAGTCTTCTTTGCGTCAGTCTTCAACTTGAACGCGGATGACGCATCCCAAGACATAAACTCAGCGCCGCGTCTCAACGCGTCGCGGTCCACCTCGACTGCCGTCGTCATGCATGTAAGCAGGTGAAGACGATGGAAGGTACACTACGCAATAATTCCAAGCCCACAAGACACCCAACTTGCAGCATAACCGTCAGACATTGCCTCCTCATGAGTCACTTGTCAAAGCTCATGTGCTAGACGGGACATTGACCACTTGCCTCAGGTTTGTTGTGTGCACTGTGCGGCTTTTACGTGCCGATATCTGACGTAGGGCAGCTTTGGAATTGATTCACATGGTAGAGGGAGTAAATAGATGACATATTAAAAGGTTAGAGCACTGAAACTGAACAACTTATGCTCAACAGAGCAAAGAGCTGGTCAGTCATTAGACAGCTGTCCTTGGTTTGAGTTGCCGTCAACTCAGGGGTAACAACAACTCGAACCGTAAACAAAAGGGTTAGGGTTGGAACCAATCGGTTGATTGACTTCGAACATATATCTCCCTTTCCCTTCCCATGCTTAAGGACTATGCTGAGGAGTTTTAGTAGTTGAGAATACCAGTAGAGAACTAGACGACAGGGCCACAGGCTGGTTGAATCAAGGTCGCGGATGGTGGAATGGCCAGACGCCACAGCGCCATCCCCGGCCACACCCATCATGATGCATGCTATGTCTCTTAAGTCGACTCTGAAGACCTTCAAAACTCCCAATGACTGGCAGCCAGCCAGCCAGCCAGCCAGGTGCTCATCAAGCGCCATGTTCAGCCCCAATATCCCAGATCAAACGGCAGAATCCCGGATTCTCTCCGTGCACACATCTTCGTAAAGCCACCCGGCCCGACTCCCCTGAAAAGACCCCTAACATCATATGCCACATATCCCAGAGACGCCCATCAGCACAACCGACATTACTGCCCAACCACTGAGTTGTACAGCAACAACCAAACTACCAGCGAAATAAGCCCACTTAATGCCGTAGCTAACACTGCTCACGCTAGATATCGATACGCGGCCGTCCCCCCCTCGATCCGCTCGAGGTACTCCCTCACGAGCAGATCCTCGATGCGCTTCTTGATCATGGAGATCTCGGGCTTGAACCGCCCCGCCAGCTGGCCAATGACCTCGGTGGTGAGCTGCGTATGCGTGAGCTCTTTGCGTTGCCTGTCAATGCGTTCTCAAGAGTTAGCATACTTCCCACCAGCAAACGAAGGTAACCACCCAGGAGAGTACCGACTTCATGATGCGCACGATAGCCGCGTCCACCACGTGCGCCCGCGTCTGGTCATTCTTGCGCTCCGTCTGCTTGCGCTCCTCGTTGTCCTCCACCTTGGACGCGCTGCTGATGACGGGCGCCTTGATCTTGATGGTCTTGCTGGCGAACTGGGCGTTGAACGAGAAGCGGTCGGTCGGCTTGACGTTCTTGGACAGGGGCTCCTTGGCGAGCACCCTCGACTTAGGCGGTATCGAGAGCGAGCCCAGCGTGCGGATCAGGTCGTGCGCCGGTATGTTGGTCTTGGCCTGGATCTCCTCAAAGGACAGGCTCTCGCCCTCGGCCACGCCGTTGAAGAGCTCGAGCACAATCATGCCGTACGTGGACACGTTCAGCTCGTATCGCCGCTCCTTGCTCAGCGGTCCGCTCTCTTTGCCGGGGACCTTGGGGAAGACGCATTTGATGTCTGCGGTGCCCGCCGAGGCGACCCAGGTAAGCACTCTGCCGCTGCGGTCTTTGAGGTAGTACTTGAAGAAGCTCTCTTGGAGCCGCTTGATGGCCGGGGGGAATGTGCATTCGGCTCTGCCGCCGTCTTCCTGGTTGGCGCTGCGGCCCATGACCTCGGGTGGCCAGTTGTTGGTCGTGAGGACGTGTAAGCCGAGGTCGATATTCTTGATGTCGGCATCGCCGAGGCTTCGGACATGGTCCCGGTAGTTTTCGGACAAATCCTTGGACAGCTCCATGTCCTTGAACATACCCTCGAACTTGGTCGTGAAGTGATTGCCCAGCTCGGCCTTCATCCTGCGGACCAGTTCCTTCTCAGTGTGAATCTCGGACTTGTTATGTAGTAACCTTCGGGCGAGGTGCTTTTGATAGTACCGCTCAAACATGTCGCGGTCCGCAAGGTACCTGAGGAGAACAATCGCCTTTTGCAGCATGGCCTCTACGTCCTCGTCCGATTTCCCCTTAAGACCGCGTTTGAGGCTGTCGTCAATGAAGAGCGACACGAATTCAGAGCACCGGTGGAACATGTTGATAAAGTCGGAAAAGCTCTTTGTGACGGCAGACTGGAGGACCAGATCTTGGTTGAAACACACCCGGGAGAGATTGTCGAACTTGTCTTTCAACTGCAAGACATCGTCGACCCACTTGATGGCCGCTGCTGTTTGTTGCGCCGCTGCGCTCAGCGGCTGGGCCTTTGTTTTTTCCCCGGCTTCGCCTACATCCTCCACCTCAGCGCCAGCAACTGGAGCCGAGAAGTCGGTGCTTTTCAGTGTTTGCTCAATTTCGAGACCCAGTTCCATAACTCTGGTCTGGAGAATATGCTTGAGAGCGTGCTTTGTCTTGTCGACCCTGGAGACGAGCTGGTAGAGGATCGAGAGGTCTTCGTGCCGGTCGTTGTCGACCATGCTCTTCATGCCGGTTCCCTCCATGGCAAGGAAGTCATTCAACTTGGCCACAATGAGCTCCTGCTCGACGACCTGCGCAATCTTGTCTGTCGTGAGAATGGAGAGCGAAGTCTCGCAGCGATTGTGTTCCTCTTGAAGCCGACGCTGGGTGTGACGCAGCCAGGCGCTAGCGCTGCCCTCACGGAGAAGCTTATCGCACTCGTCTCTGTAGAAGCTCTGGCTTGCCGCGAGAAAGCGAGGCTCGAAGACGGTCAGATAGAGCTTCGCATTCTCCGGCTCCTCGTCCGTTTCATACAGCGCCTCCAGCATGGACGTTATTTGGCGAAGAAGATTCCGATCGATGATATCGCCGTCTCTCTCCATGTTGATCAGGTCGAGGATAACGGCGTTGATGAGATCGAACATGACCAAGGGCTGATCTAGTTGCTCCGAGACCCCGTCCAGGTTGTTGCGCAGAATATGGTCCCGGAACAGCCCTATTGTGGCGGCAAATATCGAGGGCTGCCGTGCTTCGGAGACGTACGACCGTTCGAGGTACATTAGGATGTCGGCGACCATGTTCATGGACATGTTGTGGTCCTCCCATGTGTCGCGGATGCCCCTGAGAAACCTCTCGCCTGTTTCCCGTCGTTCGTGGGCGCTCAAGCCCGGCCGTTGGAGCAGGGCGACGCTAACCAAGTTGCTCGAAACGAGCCCGGCAATGGGCGGCAGTACATGATTTCGGAACCATTCTTCTTCGAACTCCTTGACTCGGTCGTAGAGAAGCTGGCCTTTCTTCCTAAGAACGATCTTGTACGAGGCTCGGTAGAGATTCTCGAACGACAGCCGGCTGGCGTTCTTGTTGTGGATGTCGGTAAGGGCGCTCTTGAGGATGTCCCAGCATGGCTCGAATTCGCTCGTTTCTTTGTTTAGGATTGGCTGTGAAGGTCAGAACCGCTCGTTTCACGATGCTCGAGGCCACTGGGAAGGATCGTTGCAAGGGGAGGCGTGCATTCGCACTGAACCCTGGGGGTATGTTGGCGCACACTGGATACCTACCCTTCGGACTGGCCGGATTTTGTTTGGTCTGGAAGCCATTGTGGTGATATGGTCCGTCGATCCACTCCGACGAGCGCGGTTCGAGTTGATCGAGCGTCGAGCCCGGAATTTCTTCCAGGTTAGATGGTGGGAATTATGTGATCGGTGGCCTGGGGTGGCCCATAAAGTGGTGGCCACCAGATTTCCCGTGGTCGGCACTGTCGTATTCCTGAAGAGACGGGCAACATGAAATCGAGGAATCGAAGGGACGGGGATGGACGAGGATGGACGGGGCTCTGGGATGGCGCGATAGGTGTCAAATGATTCGACGGGACCGGGGCATAATTGTTTGCTTGGGAGGCACGGAATATAGCTATTTCCAGGTTGTAGTTTCGGGGCGAAGCACAGACAATCAATTGCACTCAATCGAGAAGCCTGACATGGAGCCCAGGTATGATGCCGGTGCACTGTCAGTGCTTTATATACGCAGGTAACTTGGAGTCTGGTTCAGGCAAACGGTCGGAGATTCTGGAGCTCCCCGTGATCCCCACTCTCATTGCCCCTCCAAGAGTCCAAGAGGAGGAAAGCTTTGCGTTGCTGTGGCCCCTTGTCAACGCGGCTTATCGATAAGAACTTTTTCGGGCCTTCGGCATCGTGACGGCGAGTGCCGAGTCTTGCCAACGTCAGCGCTCTTTCCGACCCGTTGAACCCAGATCAACTCGACAATACATCCCCGTTTCCTACTTCTTCGAAAGCCCTCAAGAAGCCACTCCGACCATGGCGTCCAAGCGTGCCATTTCCTCAGTACCATGCTTAGCCAGGCTGGTCTCGCCATCTCCAGCCCCCACATTATTCGCATCAAGACGGAGTAGCAATGTCCCCGTCGACGTCTTCCTCCCATCCAATTCCGTCCGCCTCGCCCACAGCATCCCCCGACCGCGCAACCCCTCCCCATTCACACAACAACCAGAAGAACCCATCAGCCCAACAATAACCACAGCCTCCTCCGAAACACCAACAGCGAACCCCACCTCATCCGCCGCCGACCCAACCCAACCAAACCAACGAACCAGTACCAACAACAGCAACAACAACAACCCCGCCAACGTCCTCCAACAGCCCCACTACGAGCTAACCTTCACCTGCCGGCCCTGCGGCACCCGCTCGCGCCACCGCGTCTCCAAGCAGGGCTACCACCACGGCACGGTGCTCATCGCCTGCCCCTCGTGCCGCAACCGGCACGTCATCGCCGACCACCTGCGCGTCTTCGGCGACAAGGCAACGACGGTCGAGGACCTGCTCCGCGCGCGGGGGGAGCAGGTCAAGCGGGGCACGCTTGCGGCCGAAGGGGACGTCGAGTTCTGGGAGGACGGAACGACGACCGTGCGGGAGCCGCTGGCTGCTGAGCGGGAGGTGAAACGAGCGGGGGAGGGGAAGGAGGAGGAACAATTGCCGCCTGGTGCGACGTTCAAGAGCGTTAAGCCGGGGGAAAATTAAGGGGTGAGGTGTAGATGGTGTTTTGGAACGGCAATGGGAACACTGGAAGATAAGACGGGGAGGATGGGGTAGACATGGAGAGCTCGGGAGGTTGTGGTTTGTATGATTGGAAAGACTGGATGACGGCGTTGGCATTCCCGGGAGAACGCCCACTTTTCTGACTGAATTATGCCTATATATTGTCAATACTGGCTCTTCAAATACATCCTTCTACTTCAGTGGCAAGGTATCACAAATCTATAGACTAAATCACTCAAACACACGACCAGATCCACCAACCCAGCCCATCCACCCTACTGAAATCCCCGCCGATGCTCCCTCTGCTCCTGGCCCCGAACCTTCCTCTTCTCCCTCTTCTTCTCAAACTTCTTCCTCTTCTCGCGCCCGTACTTCTCCGGCGCCGTCAGCGCCTCGATCTTGCGCTTGGTCGACCGCTGCTGCCGGCGCTCGCGGATGTGCTCGCCCACCGCCAGCAGCGCCTTGGTGTACTCGGCGCTGCCCAGCCGCCGCTGCAGCGTCTCCATGACGGCCTGCGCCTTGCCCTTCAGCGTGTCGTACCGCGTCTTGAACACGTCGTTGAGCGAGAAGGGCTGCCGGATCGACGGGTCCGTCAGGTTGCGCAGCGGCCGGAGGATCGTCTTGGCCGACGCCAGCAGCGCGTCGGTGGGCGTCTTGACCGAGAAGGCCTCGAGGAGGTCCATGGCGGCGAGCTTGCTGACGAGCATCTCGGGCTTCGGCTGCCGCTCCTTGCGGATGATGGAGGACAGCTTCCAGAAGAGGTACTTCATGTCGGCCTGCTGCGCGTATTCCTTGGCGTTGTTGTCGTCGTCTTCCTCGACTTCGTCGCCTTCGGCCTTTTCCGCCTTGTCCGACTCGAGATAGTTGCCCAGGAACATGATGATCTGGACTGCCTCTTGAGCAAGGGACTCCTCCACTTCTGGAGCCGAGAGAATCCCGAGCGCTAGCCGGACCAGATCGTTCACATCGTCATCGTCAAGCTCCAGCCCGTGTGAGCCTGTGAGCGGCAATTTTTGCCCCTTGCCAGCATTTCGCGCGAAATCAGCCAGGTACATGCTGAGAAGCTTGATCGAAGTAAGCTTGACGGTCGTGTGGGAATGTGCCAGGCAAGCCTGAACCTCAGACCACAGCTCGCTCGAGTCTGGCGCAAGGACCTTCTGCGGGTGTCTCTGCACCAATGTTTGCACCGTGGTCAACGCAATCTGGGCAAGCTCCCAGTCAGACTCGAGACCATCTTCGTCACCCAGCACCTCAACCAGCTTGTCCGTAACAAGGTTGAGATCCTTGTTGTCCCTTGCGCTCGGCTCCCGACCCTCGAAAAACAGCCCAAACGCATGTAGGGCGAGCTTCAGGACCGCCGGGTTCCCATCCTGCTCCAACCACGACCGCAGCAGAATCATAAACTTGGACAGCCGCTCCTTGTCCGACACGCGGAAGATTTCCTTGACGAGCTGGCCCGCTGCCAGCCGGCACTTCTCGCTGTCGTCGTTGGCGAGCACGAACACGAGCGGGATGAAGCACGTCGCTGCCACCTCCTGCGCAAACTCGTCCGCCGACTTCTTGAGCAGCAGATTGATGACCTCCATGACCGACAGCCGTCCGCCCTCGCGCTCGTACTTGAGGTTGGCCACGATGAACTTGAGCTGCTTCTCCCACCGGTTCCGCTTCTGCGGGTACTCGCGCAGGAACTGGAAGAAGGCGCCGCGCGCCAAGTCACGCGTGTCCTTGTCGTCGTTGGTGATCATGATGGTGCCGACGTGGTCGAGCGTGTCGTACACAGATGCCGCCTCGAGCTTTCGATCGAGAACGGAACGCAGGAAGTTGAAGGTGACATGGCGGTACATCGGCTCTGTCAGGTCGTCCTTGAGCTTGCTGAGCAGCAGGTCCAGCGCAGCATCTCTCATTGGGATTTCACGGCGGTCCCGGAGGATGACTGAAATGAGCTTCAGCGCCGACTGGGCCAGATCAGACGTGGTTGTTGGGGACATGGAGATCGCCTTGATGGCTTCCTTGTGGGCGACCTTGTACAGGTTCGACGAGTCGCCGTTCTTGAAAGGAACCTTGACCAGGACGGTGAGTATCTTGAAGGCAGCGATCCTGACCTCCTCCTCCGCCGACAGCACAGCATCGCCCAAGATGGGCAAGAAGCCGGCGATGTTGGAAAGCGTCCGGAGATTGTCATGCTTCTTCAAGACGGACCGGAGAACGTCGATGGCAAACCTTACGAGCTTGTAGGTATGCTTGCTTGTGAGGCCGCCATCACTCTTTTTGGCGGCCTTCTGAACAATGTATCTCTTGAGCCGGGGGTCAATCTTGGGCTCGGCGTCCGGCTTTTGGTTCCTGTACACCTCCTGAATCACCTCGTAGCAAAACACCAAGATATCCTGGGAAGCGGCGGCCGGGTTTTCCAACAGTCCCTTTGTGATGCGCGTCAGAAGGTCGTCAATCTTCCGAACCGTACGCAAGTCGAGCTTCTCCAGCAGCAGGGACTGCAGCGGCATGGTGAGATCGCCAAGGCGTGTAATGGACGCCGATCTGGCGATCAACTCCATGGAATCCTGGCTCTTGCTGCTCTTCACTTCCTTCATCTTGCTCGCATAGTCTTCGGCATCTTTCTCTTGCCCTGCGGCTCCGAAGATATCGTCCATGATGACGGCCACAACGGAAGATAGGCAGTAGTCCAGGTCGCCTTGCTTGAACGCAGGAATCGCCACCAACAGAATGGAATGCAGGGTATAAGACAGGACGTGGAGTTGATGGCCTCTGACAAGCGCGCCCCGCAGCTCCTTGAGGATGAACTCGAACTTTTCAGGCCCGAGGATGCCAGATATCTTGGCAAGAGTGTCCCGAGCCATCTCTCGAGAGTCCCAGGACTTGCTGCGGAGGATGTGGGAAATGTCGGTCAACACACTTGGGAGCTTCTCGTTGAGAAGCTGATTCGGGAGGAGGGTCAGAAGCTTGGCGACAATGACTCCCACCGGAACTCGAGCGCTGACGGTCGTCTCATCCTTCTCGTGAATGTACTTGAGCAATGTTGGCAAGAAGTTGTTGACAATCTCCGCGCTAAGCTTCTCCTGGTCCGGAAGCGTGGTCGCCAGGCGGCGGGGCTTCGCCTCAGTCGTCTCCCCATCGACATTCATGGCATCGCCGGACCGTTGAGAAACGGCTGTGCGCAGCGCGTCCACCTCCTTTTCAAGAAGACGGATCACGCGCTTTTGCCAGTCTGGCTTGGACTCGACATAAGACACGAACCGCCGAAGGATGGCCCGGTATTGCTGCCATTCGAGCGACTCGGTCAGGGCTGCGATGGTGTTCGTTGCCTGCGCGCTAAGTCCGTGGTCATCCCCGCCCTCCGGACGGTCAAAGATGAAGTGCTCGAAGAGAGGGATGAAGAACTGGCTGATGTGTTTGCTGCGCAGCTCGCTCTTCTCGTTCGCCGCCTGCAGGAGACGAAGGGCCTGGAGCTGTCTAGATACCGCGGGGCTCAGGACGTGGAAGAAGAAGGCTTGGTCCGACTCTTCGGATTCTGGTACCAAAGGGGTCAAGTCGGCAACCGGTTCCCACTGTGGGAGGTGGGCGACAAGGAAGCCAAAAAGGCGAAGGGTTTCGCGGCGAACAGTCTCCGAGGTTTCCCTCGCCCCGGAGTAGATAGCCGGCAAGATGACACTTGACAAGACCTCGACAAAGGCACCCTGCTGGGGCGTAGCCCAGATCAACTGGGCTGCCGAAACGAAGTTGCAAAGTCCGTCTGCCGCATTAGACGAGAGCACGCCAAACTCTTCGTCCTGCTGGATGTAGTAGAGCAGGTTGTGAACCAGGGGCATCCACTGTTCAATCGTAAACGGCACCTCGCGGTCCCTGGTGATTGAGTTGAAGGCCGAGAGCCGAGTGTTGTAGTCTGGCTCATCCAAGCGCCTCGCGACGAAAGAGTTTAGGTCGCGGCAGATATCAGCTATCTCCCGTGCCCAAGGTTCCTGCATGGCAAAAACCTCCAGAACCTCGGCAAGTGTCTGCCGGTTCTGCTTGTCCTTGAAGAATCCGAACAGTGAGGCGATAGTGTTGTAGACCTTGCTCTTGAGCTCGAAGTTGCGTTGGAGGTCTTCCAGCACTATGAATTGCTTCAAGATTAACAGAATCGAGCCCTTGATCTTGGGGTTGACCCTGCGCAGCGGCTGATTGAGCAGGAATGTGGCGATCTCAACCATGTCTTGCACGCTGTTGGACGTCTCCACGATTGGGGCAAGCGCAACGACCGTGTCGACAGCTGTCCCGAGCAGATCTCGGCCGATGTCGGGTTGGTCGCGAAGAAGGCCGCTGATCGTCGTCAAGACCAGATCGATGTTCGGGTCCAACAGCTCGGTCTTGATCAACTCGTTGAACTCCGATTCCACTGCCGGAGCCTGTGCAAGATTGATGAGGTCCTTGAGGATTTCGAGCGCAAAGACCTTGACCTCATCCCTTGCCTTCTCGATCCCGAGCGTTTCCACAACTTTGGGCAACACCCTCGAGTCGATAGCGAGCAACAGCGCAGACTTGGGTAGGGCAGCCCATGTGCCGAGCAGCCTCCAAGTGGCAGAGACACCTTGGGTCGTTTCCGCTGGAAGTCTCTCGATCCGGGGGCTGACAATCTCCTTGACCATCACCTGCTGGTACGGGGTCCAGTCAAAGTCCGGCGCACTCTGGAACAGCTTGCACAGAGACTTCAACGCTGTCGTCCGCACGACTCGAAAGAGCGAAGCATTTTGGACCTGGTCTGATCCCTCAGCGTCCTGTTCCTCCGAGCGTCCGCTGAGCTGCCGACAAGCAAAGATGAGACAATACAGGACCGCATTGACCAGAGTGTCCATGTACAGCGAGACACTAGTGCCGAGCTCGTTGATGATGGATTCGACCATGTTCAGTAGACCGACTTGTTTCCGAACAGGAAGGGCGTCCTGGGCAAAGAGGCTTGCGCGGAGCCCTTGAGAGTCGACAACACGAATGTTTCGCAGGTCACCGAGAGCGATGTCCAGGAAACTGCCCGTATCTTCAACATTCAGTTGCCGGATAACAGCTAGACGCGTTGCGTGGAGACCATGGCGACCGCTCGCGACGCCCTTTTTGGATATCGTGCGGCCGTAGAGGAGGTGAAGCAGAACCGGCATGACCTCCGGGCGGTGTCCAGGCTGGATCTGGTTATCCCCCTGGAACAGAACAGTGAGTTCGTTCTTGAATCTGGACTCGTCGAGAAGATACTCGAGAAGTTCTTGGTACGGCTTGAGGGCATCAATTTTCCAGGCCAAGATTGCTTTCAGGGCCGGCTTCTGCAGCTCAATGTCGCCATTCGCCAAGAGTTTCAGCAGACACTGGTATACCTTTTGACTCTGGTAGAGCACCCTCGGGTTGTTGAACTGCGCAAATACACCCACAAGGGCCTTTCGATCGGGAAGAGACCAAGCGCTTTCGGGGGACTCCTCGGCTTCCTCTTCCGAGAGGGTTTCGCCGTCGGCGGTGAAAGAGAACAAATAGGGCACTAGTCTTCTGGAGCGCTTCTCGGCCAAGACAGGCAAGGCGTTGAATGCCTTGAGCGCCTTGCTGCGTGCCCTTTCCGAGCAGGATTCGACAATCTTTTGACCCTCTTCATACGTGTTGAGCATGTCCTGGGACGGTTCGTCGAAGATGCTCCCTGTAGCTGCCGAAGCCTCGTTCAGGGCCATGAGGTTCAGACAATCGAAGTTCGTCAAAGGTCCGTGGTTGTCTTCGGCTGGTGGCTTGTAAGGCCCCGTCCACTGAGGAGATGGCATCTCTAACCAGCTGAAGGCTATATCGGCCAATGCGTCCTCGCCCGCCTTGCTCTCCGCAACCTTCTTCATTGCCTCCACGGCTTCATCCCACACCGGAGACAAAGGGACCGTGGTCATGCCGAACAAGAATGCCGCAATGGCTCGGATCAGCCAGGAGTCCTGGCCAATGTGGGGGTACACCTGACCGAGCTTACGAAGGTGGACGGCAATCGTCCGCACGTTTTGCAAGTTCAGGGGAAGTTCCTCTACCTGGATCATTGTTGCCAGAGCAGAGTGAGAATCGGGGGCGAACTCCAATGTCTCAAGGATGTTCAGGGACGCCATCCTTAACTCGTGAGACGGCGTGGAAAGGTTGTCGACAAGACACTTGATCAAAGGATCTTGCTCCTGTTGACTGTCGTCGCTAGCGGCAGGGGACAGCTTGATTTTCCCCTTGACTTCCCGCTCGTAGGTCAATAGTGCTTCGAGGAACGCTGGTGATCGGCAGAACCGTGGCGCTGCAGCTCTAAGCAGCGGGGCCAGGGCGGGTTCGACGGAGCCCGCAGCGGCGCACATTCGGAGGTAGGCGCGGAAACCATCGCTAACGATGAAATTGGCCTCGTCGGTAGGTAAGGATGAAGACGGGCGGAGGGCCAGCCTCAATTTCTTGAGTAAGACCTCGGCTATCCTCGCGTTCGTGGACGGATGTACTGATGTGGACTCCAGGACTCGTAAGCGTGCTGAGTATTTCGGTAGGCACTTGTCCCTCCAAGTCTCGGGGTCTTTCCCAAAGCCGCCGCTCTCTGGAAATGGTGTGTCTTCGAGCCTGACGAACTTGCTCACAATCTGATCCTGCCAGGATTGCGGCAGTTGGAAGGTCTCCTTTTCTCCCGGTCTGGGAAGCCCGCCGGCTTCGACCATGCGCGGTAGGAGCACACAAAGCACGTCTTCGTTTGTGCCTTGGGACCAGTGTGCCACAATGAACCTAGACACGTTAGAGACGAAAATTGATGCTAGGAGTGGAAGCTTACTTTTGAAAATCTTTCAGGAAGAGGCCACGAAATCTCTCCGAGTTCAAGTCGGCAAGATATGAGCAGAACACAATGTACCACCTCATCAGCGGTTCCTTGGTCATGGCTCCGTTGAGGGTGGACAAGGCCGGAAGAAGCGCATCGATGGGTGCCCGGCTCCAGACAATGGCAACGTTGACGATGACTTTTTTCCAAACCCGAGATGCGTCCATCTCGGCGACCTGTTCTTTCTGAGCTGCCAGGGCCTGGAGCAATTGACCAAGTGCCTTCACAAGGGTTGCCCAGTCATGGATGCGGGTGCCTTTCCGCACACCAACCATGGTCCCCAGAATCTGGACGAACAGAACGGAGCGCTCCCCGGCCATTGCCTCCTCGACGATTTTGGTCTCAAGGACCCTGAAGGTGTCAATGTTTGCGTGGTGGATGACGCTGGTGAGCACATCGCAGCAGACATCAGCCCACGCCGCCTGCGCGGGTAGCTTCAGCTCCTCCTCGGGCACACGTTGCAGAAGATGGGCGAACATCTCGGGACCCGTCGAATGCACTCCATCGCCCACCCCTTTGATAGCCTCGGCGAACATGGTCATAATCCCCTGGCTGTATAGGTTGAATTGCTTCTGCCCGGCCATGCTCTCAAGGTCCTTCCTTACGTGCTCCACAAACAGCGGCAAGGCCTTGTCCTTGTGGCTCGGCGCCGCTGCCTTCTTGACCAGAAAGCTCATGGCCTCGGCGGCAAAGCGAGCAATGTGACCCGGGATCCTCGCCTTGCCCAAGAGAGGCGCCACAGTATCGAACGTCGGTCTGAGATCGGGTATGACCAGTCTCGACAAGTATTTGAAGAGGAAGGCCAGAGCGGCAAAGGTCCACTCGATGGCCTCGACGTCGTGAATCTTGCTCGCGAGGTCGACGATCAGTGTCAGGGCGCGGGGGTAGTGCTTCTCGAAGCGGACGCCAAGATCGTGCGCGAATGCCGTCAACAGGTCCAGCAGTGGTTCGAGTGCTTCCTTCTCGTGCCGTGCGATGTACTCGGCGAGGAGGTCCATGATGCGGTCCTCATGATAGAGGATTTGGGCCAGAGATTCTGTGAGGGGGTTGATCTGCCTCTTGAAGGCCATGTAAGGCCGGGAGAGGTTGAGTTCGGCCCATCTGTCCAGGCCATTGCGCAGGTACGAGGTTGTCGCGTCGAGGTCTTCGGCGTCGAGGTCATGGCGGCGGACTTTGCGGAGGGGATCGAGGGAATGGAGCTTGGAGATTTTGGCGCTGAACGACTCCCATCGATGGTTCTTTTGGTGGAGCGTTTTCTTGGAACCCCGCGAGGTCTTGACAATACGACCGGACGTAGCGGACGGCATGTTGGCGGCGTCCGGGTGCCGTTGTCGAGTGCTTCCTCTCGACAAAAGCGTGCGCAACACCAATGAGAGATGTCCTAGCGATCTCGAATTTTTTGGCCGGCCAGAGCCTGCCGGGCCAGAGATAAGCCGATAAGGTGCAAGCGGTGCGTGGTGGGGTGCAGATAACCGATTAATGCATAACTATCGTTACTGTCATGATACGAGCTCGTCGAACGTCGAGGACTCCAGCTCAGGAACAGCAAGGTCTCTTAGTATGTAAACTGACAGCTAAAAGGGGGAAATGGTACAGAAACAGTGGACATGCCGTTCCAGGGAAATACAAACGGTTCACGATATCTGAACGGACCCTTTGGTTGTTAGGTTTACCTCTTCTTTTCCCTCGCATCGAAGATCTTGCCTGAAAACATCGGATAGACTGTCTTCACTTGACTATCTGAGACCAGAATTTGGTCAAGCCTAGCTATCCAGCCAGAACGCGGTATTTTTCTCGCAGCTCATCCGACCCCTCGGTCTCCATTCCAGTATGGCCATTATGGTGCAGTCCAACCACGTCGCTGTCCCAGGATAAGTACCGATGGCGCATCCGCTCAGCCCTCAAGTGTAAAGTCCCACGGCTTGAACGCCGCCCTAAACGCCACGACATCCGCAGCCTCGTCCTCCTCCGACTGCACCACATCCTGCCAAACCATCCGCTGCTCCAGGCCCAGCAACTTGGCCATGACCTTTCTCGGATACTGCAGGTCGAACCTGACGCCCTCGTCGAACCGCAGCACCAGGCATTTGCCAACCCCCTTCCCGTCCTCCCCCTTCCCGTCCTCCCCCTTCGCCCAGATCCACACCCGAAAATAGTCGCCCGGCATCTCGTCGGCCGTCCCAAACTCCTTGTCGACGAACTTGCCCAGCTTCAGATCCTCGGCCAGCACCCTGAACCCAGCCTCCACCAGCCCGCTGCCCACCATCTCCGCAGGCGCCGGCATAAACTGCCAATGCACGTGGATGTTCCTCGCCCGATTGATCTCCCACGTGACACCGCCCAGCCTGCCCTGCGAAACGCCCGCCACCATGTGCTGCAGCGCCCCGCGAAACCGCTCCATCTCGCGGAACGTCTTCTGCGCCGCGTCCTCCGGGCTCGTGCCGTCCTCGGCCTTGATGGCCGCGGCGCTGAGCGAGGCCGAGTGCACGAGCGGCGTGATGATGAAGTGGCCCGGCATGTTCAGCCCCTGCTTCGCAAAGGTGTCGGCGGCGGGGAGCGGGCCCTTGGCAGTAGCTAGGTACGCCTCCTCGCCGACGCTGCAGACCATGTGCGTGGGCAGGTTGGGGTTGGACAGGCAGAAGAAGCAGCGGTCGGGCCCCGGCGGCGGCGAGCGCTCGCGGCGTTGGTGCTTGCGCCGGCGGTGGTCGTGGTCGTGCGTGCGCTGGCCGTCGGAGAAGCGGCTGAATTCGGCCTGCTCGGCCGTACGTTTCTTGAGCGCCGGCTTGTGGAAGGGGGTGAGCGTGCTGCCGACCGGAGGGGTGATGACGGCCTCCCGGTTGACTGTGAAGGCGTACATGGATTTCGCCTTGGCTGTGTTGGCCCATGGGGCAAGTGAGATGAAGCGTGTCAGAGCGATGCCCTTGTCCTTGTCGTCGTCGGCGGCGTCGGGAAAGAACGGCTCCCGCTCGAATGCGAAGTCGCTAGGGGACATGGCAAAGTGATACCTCGGTTTTAAGGCTTCGCAGAGTTCGGCGATTGTCTGGCTGGAAGGTGCTGATTCAGGGCCAATCTGCAAATCCTTTGCCTTGGAGCTGTTCCTCCAGACGTCGGTGGGCCACATGGTGGTAAGAAGAATGTCTGCGTTATTCGCGCCCCGGAGAGCTTTAGCGTCTCCTTCTGTGTGCAATGGCTCATGCTGCTCCTTGGACAGCCCAGCCACGATGTTAAGGTCCAGCACTCCACCCAAGGCGACAATTCGCACACCTTCCGAGGTCTTGGTGACGCTGCGCTTGCCCAGGTAGTGGAGGTTGGGGGCAATCTCCTCATCCTTCTCTATCCGCTCGACCACGCGGGCGGGCAGCTGGATGGTGCCGACTAGGAAGTAGGTCGGGCACGGAATCTCGATGCGCCCGCTAAGGAGGTCAACAAGCTGGTCATCATCCTGCGCTTCACTGAAGAGGTTCCCCGTCACGACAGCGAAGCTGAAGACATTCTTGGCGTGCAAGGCCGAGAGCTTGCCAAACGCTGACCGAAGCTGACCGTTGATGCTGCCGAAGACGAAGCTGATCCGGTCAGTATGTGTGATATCGGTGAAGTTGAGGGCGCGCCGGACTGACATCTTGGCAGCCATAATTGCAAGCGAAGGCTTAGAATGGCCTGGCTGCGTATGGATGGGAGAGGAAGAGAGGTGAAGAGATGAGCGAGAAGCTCATCCCTAAATAGGATGTTCGAAGCAATGGCTCTCGAAGTCTCCAGAAACCTCTTGCAATTGACCAGTAAGCGTGGCCGAACCTGAAGCCGCCGTGTTCATTTCATCTCATGATGCTGCCCCAAATCCTGAACTGCGATCTGATGATGCAGGACGCGACGGAGAGAAGCCTTATCTTATCGATGATCAATCCAGCAATGCAGGTACCGGATATGCACCTACACGGTGAGATGAACGTTTAACTGCGTGCGTCCTTCAAGTTACCAACAACATGCGTAGCACGAATGACGGCTCAAATGATATCTACTCACCCTCTACCATCACTGACATACGGTCCCAAGCAGCTCGTCGTCAAACGACTCGAACGGACACTGCAAAACGTTTGCATCCCAGGTCCACCTCGATCAAAGTCCTTGGCACTGGATCAAAGTGGGACTCTTCAGCAGCCCCACACTTGCCGGCCCGGCACCGGATTCCCGGAGCTCGAGCTGTAAATTGGGCTCCACACTTCGACGTCGACAACCATCCTCTCCAACCAGAAAGTACTAACGTAACACAGTCCGGGACGATGGTTACACGACAAGGCAAAAAGAAAGAGACAATAAACCTGCCGCTCAAGCTCCCATCCACAGCTACTCCCCCTTGAGATCTGGGCGCGACACTCAACATCTCACGTTTCTATCTCCGTCTCAACAGCCCACATTCCGATTCACTTCCAATTCCTTCCAAGTAAAACACCCACCACGCCCGGCGACGCCGTTGTGGCTTTTCCACCCCAGCCCGGGCGGCAACGAATCTGTTTGATCATCTTCCATACCTTACTAAATTGAAGCTCACTGAGTCACCTAGCAAACGTGTCCTATAATCGAACCCGATATTCATCTGGCCAACCCTGCCCATAGAACACCGTACTATCCCTCCGACCTTAGAGCAAAGCAGGGACAGGGTGCATAACACTCTCTTCACAACACTCCAGCGGATGCCACGCAGTACGCCGTATTTTGTCTGCTATCTTGGGATGATTGGTTGACTCATTTTCTTTTGCTATGGGTGGGTAAGCGGACAATTGCCTGGGTGGGTGCCGATCAACAAGTCGAATAACGTAGGTAACAGCCACGCTGCGTGAGAAAAGCAAAGTCCATGTCGTAGAAAAACACATCGAAAGGCAACAAATACCATAAGAGTGATTTGGACTTTTTATTTTCCGGTCTCAGGTCATGTGTCGCTACGTTATGTACAATTTACTGCCTCTGAGCCACCAAAGGCTTCCCACCCGGATTTCTCGGAGTGTCACGATAACTCAGAACCCCAACAAGATTGTCGCTCGAGAAAAGAGCCAGCAAAAAAGACCCTACTCCAATCCCGCAACCACGACAAGGCGCGATAATATAGGGTGTGGTGGTGGATGGTACAGGGCAGATAGATGGGCGGAGGTGTCGAGAAACAGAGAAAGCCGTGTGAAGAACGCTTTGGGCTCGCCCATATCCGCCATCCCCACAGGAAATCTCTCCCCATGCTATCCTCCTCTCCATCGCATCCATCTCTCTCTCACAAACCAATGTTCTCAGAGGTGGAGAGCGTACCACCAAACCCCGTAAACATCCTCCACCACAGGTGTCTCCCCCATGCTTTCTCTTCCGCAATGAAATGGTGGTTCTGGTTCCCAGCCCCCTCGCTACAGCCCTCGTAAAGACCATGCAAATCACTGCAGGCGGGATGGTGGACTGCTCATCCTCCTCCACGCCGTCTGGGCCGCCCAGGTGGGAAAATGGTATCGTGTGATATCGACAAAGGAAATGCCAAGTTCGGTGTGTGTCGGACCGAACCGAGTGTCGTATCCGGTGAAGTGGTCGTACATTGATGAAAAGAGGCCTCGAGCGGGCAGGTGGTGGCGATCGTCAGCAGCCCCAAAGGTTGGACTTCGCGGCGAGGTGAACAAGGAGTCTGGGTGCTGCATCAGCGGGATCGCAGGGGTATTAAAAAATAATGGCCAGTCGCAAGCCGCGAGTAGGACTGGTAAATGGCACGTATGGGCGAGCCGAGTCATCTCGGCTTGCCATGCGATTGAAGTCATCTGCCGCATGCTCGGAGAAGATGCGAAGAAATGCTCAACGATGTCGACGCCGTGATGAGAATGCCGAGTGGTGAGAAAAACCAAGCAGTCGAGCTAGAGGATGCCGGATCCGAGGCTCGAGGCGCCTGGACAACGCCACGCTATGCCAACAATGTCTAATGCCGAAAGAAACAACGCGAATGCTCTGGTGTGCCGGAAATGGTTGCAGAATTAGTCCTTCCGCCGGCAAGATTGCTCGAATCCCAACCAGGGACGGAACAACAGCATGGTGACCGTGAAAGGGCTTGAGAACATAAGAAAAATAGCTGGGCTGGTGTGCACAATATGTGTCGTTCAAAGAAAAGGGGGGGTATCGCTTAATCGTGCAATGCTGGGCGGCCAGACAGTTCGTCACCCAACATCTTTAGGCATCAAAATGACACCATTCGCCTCGCGGGGCCTCGTTCACCGCCACAGGTAGGTGACGCCCCCAGCATTTTCGTGATATCCCGATCGCGGGGGTTGATGCGACCGGGGGCGGTAGGCGAGTCCTGCAAAGAAGGATCTTGTTGACCAAAGGCGTAGGTCTGCGCGCGACCCAGGCCCCTGCGGTTGTGGCGTATACGATTCATCTCCCGCTCGCAGGTGTTAACGTGCTCAGCGGCATTCATTTCGACATAGGCCTGAGGGTAGCAGCGCTCGCGGTGCTCCAAGAAGAACGCACTATAGCCGCCCTCCAGAATGTAAATCTCCGGGTAGAAGAGCTTGGGATAATGGGCGGCGTTCTCGTTCCGGTCCCTGGCGCGGACGTGGCGGGCCATGATCGGGGCTCGGTGGGCCGAATATTCGCAGTGAAAGATCAAGAGGTTGCGACCTTGCATCGGGTTGTCGACCAACTGACTGGCCAACAGCTCCTTGTCGTTGTGGTTAATGGCACCGTCAATATGGCCGCCTTCGTACTCGTACTCGAACCGACAATCAATGATCATCTTGTTGTCGAAATGCTCGCTGTACTTGCCGTCAAGAACCCCGAGCATCGTCTCGCGTGTGATGCGCGGGATGTTGTCGCACTCGTCCTGAGGAAAGAAATGCGGAAGAACGAGCTCGTGCTGCTCTTCGAGGTCCATCACCGACTGCAGGGCATTGCAAGCAAACCCCGCCCCATCCTTGTCTCCCCCAACGACGTCGCCGGGGCTCTCAAACATGCTCAACGAGCGCCGATATTGCTGCTTCCGTGGCCGCAGGAAGGGATTCATATTTCTCCGACCTTGACCGACGCTGGGCGAACCGTTGCGCGCACCGCTCGTGCCATGGAGACTGTTGAAGTGTGCCCTGGGACGCGTAATCGCCATGGGAGCACATGGGCTGTTCGCGCTTTTTGGACGCCGTTCCTGTGGAGGTGAGTCCTCAAAGCACTCGCTCAGGGACATGGACGACGCGGGAGAAGAATCGAGCTGGCCGTCGCCTCCGGCCCCGAACCGGAATGGCGGGAGCTGGTTCTCGCCCTGGGGACGCCCAAGCGTGCCAATGGCCGTGAAGCCTTTGGCACGGGTAAGAGACGGCCGCCTGAGACCCAACCTTTTGCGTCTAAGACGGAAAAGAAGGTAAGTTAGAGAATGTGCGTCCTGGTCGAGAGGAAGGAATGCATAATTAGAACTTACTCGGCCACGACAGGTTTTGATTGTTGAAGCGAATCAGACCGTGATATGGGTGTTTCCGTCATTGCCTCGTCCGAGCCTGGGGTTGGTGACGGCAGCTCGACGTGGGCTACAAAGGGCACCTTGTGGGGGAGAGGCGACATGTCCATCATATCGAAGCAGCCGGGGGAGGATGAAGGCGGTAAAGGTGGCGTGGTCACATAACCTGCTAACATGCATCCCATCAGTCCCAACAACCCACGACTCGGTCTAGTACCCGTCTCCCGGCTTACCACGGCCCTCGAGTGCATCCATCATGGCGGCCGTCGTGAACAAGGCGCGTCGTGGCGTGGGGAACATTGGGCTGCTGCTAGCATTGGGCCATGTGTAAGTGACAGAGCTGACAAGCGACTTGACCGAGGGATTGGGGAGCAGACGAGCACTCACCTGGCTTCATTGAGTTTGAAGTTTTGGGACAGGTCGGCTGCCAAGGACGCCCCCGGAGAGATGCCCCGGGCATCTTTGGTGTTATAGTAATCGGCGTTTTGTAACTGGAAAGTGAACTGGGTTCTGCCGAGAGAATTGGTGACCAGGCGTGGTCCGAACATATTGGACTGGCCAAAGGTGGTGGGGGGTGCCGGCCGCATAGCGGCCAGCGGCGATGACGTCTCCATGATGAAGCAGGTCCGAAGTGTCGATGCATGCACGGGCAGACGATTGTCTGTCTATGACTCGGAGGCAGGTGAGGTAGGTATGTCGTCAAGGTCGAAGGAGAGTGTCGGAGAAGAAGCCGTCTTGCCCAAGGTTGGCAAAACTGAATCTCGAGGAGCTCGAACGAAGGCCTGGAGGTGGGAGGATAAGAGCATACACTGGGCGCAAGCTGCACTCCAGTCCTGGCCACCAACAAGAAGTCGACGTCAATCGGCCACGACCACCTCGGTTGCACCTGTTGAGAGAAGGATCGGGTGCAAAAGATGCAGGTTGCTGGGCCCGAACTTTAGTTTTCTCTCGTCGTCCGGTGCAACGCGGGCGGTCTGCGGATTTGGGTCTGGCAGTGTGGCAGAACCAGGGAGGGTAGAAGCCTGTGAATTATAGCGGGGGTTCCGCTTTTTAAGTGCAGGCAAGGGAGGTTCGGCTAGCCGGGGTTGAGAAAGAGATGCTGTTTGCTGCACGAATTCGGCGGATGGCGGACGAGAAAGAGATCAGAACAAAGGACCATCGGCTGGGAGGGCTGTGTCGTGGATGGCTGGACTGGCGATTGAGGTCGGGTGCAATGCCCGGAGAGCGTGGGAGATGCCCGGTTTGGCCTTTGCTCCCAATATTCAGTTCCAATCCGTCCGAGTCCAGCTCCCGCCTGGCGGCGCTGATATTGGTCCCGAGATAACGGCACCCGGCCAGGTCGCCTACCGATCCAAAGCTGACGCTCGACAAGCCAACAGTGCAGAAGCTGTTCGATAACTCAAAGCTCCCGTTAGACTCACCAGCGCAGGAAGGGTAGCAGTTAAGAAGGATTTTCTCCCTTGGGCGGGTGCACAGCGTCGACAGGGAAGCCCGAACAAGCAGTTGATTTTCTGGCAGGTTGTCAGGGGCGATTCGCTGAGCCAAGCATGGTTGTTGCCGTTGCTCGGTGCCCGGGCGCCAGGGACCACAGAGCGGGGACCCTGTTCGGTGGAGGAGCTCCTGTGAGGCTGCGAGCTCCTTCCTGCGTGGGATTGGAAGCTCTGACGGCACAGCGCTTGAGTGACCTTGGCGACGTGCATGAAGGAATGGAGCTACAACACGCGACGCAGCATTTTCTATCTATTACAAGTACCTTCTAGCAGGCATTACTGGTCCCGATGTACCTCACCGTCTATTTGCAGGCGCCGTCCCACAAACTCGATGTGCCGCTTTCGGCGCCTCGAGAACACATGGAGCTCCAGCGGCCAGGGCAGTCGATGTTCGCTGTTGGCAACTCAAGGATTCAATCATTGTCGCCATCATCATCATCGACCGAGCTCCGCGGGGTGCAGAGCCAACGGCCAAGGAACTTACAAAGGCGGATTGGTACAGGAAACCAGGGTTGTGTTCTCGAACTTGCCTGACGAGTCAGTCAACTCGGCCCCGATGCTTGGTATAGCACCTCGTCAACAGCTGCACCGAACCCACGGTCCCGTTTCATACCGTCATCTCTGTGGGGAAATCGAAACACAAGCGGCACATTGATGAGACAACCATGGTGGTAACTACACAGTAGTTGCCTATCCGTGGGACGAGGTCGATGGGACCTCGAGAGAGTCGGCGTCGATCCGCAATGCCGCTTGCAAGGATTGCTCGGCATCGAAATACAATCAACAAGAAGGCACGCAATTTTCGTCTCTCCAGACGGTGCAGGATCCTCGGGCCACACGTCGATTGCTTCGGTTCCCTTGTGGGCAAGCGCTGCGTTTTAGCGCCCCTGAGCCGAGCTGGAATCGATCGAGCATTATCAACAGGTCCAGCCACTGAGCATCGCGTATTGGCACCTCTCCGCTGGCTTTCCGCCCGTCCACAATTTCCATTGATGGGCCAGTTTCCTTCAAGGGCTGGGGAGAGATGGTAATGGCGAACGCCGTTGTAGCCTCCGAGCCTCCGTATCTGCGAGGTACGTGTACAAGTACGGTGCAGATCGTTCTCTCGGGTACCCCATATACCCACAATCGGATGCTGATGAGTTTTGGAATCGATTCAGGGATCATACCCACGAACCACGCTACGCAGTCCACCACATACGAGGCCGACTACGAAGTACACCACTCATTGAGCGCAATCTCGAGTCTTTTGCGTCATACATTACTAGCGAAAGCCCACAAACAGCTGCAAGTCAGGTTTTCGGAAGCAAACTGGGTCAAGAAGGCTGGCCTCAAGTTGTGGCCCACCCCGGCAACGGATCGCCCACCAACCCGGAAGCCCCTTGCCCGCCCAAGGTCTCAAGTTTCGGAACTTCGTCCGTGCCACTGTGGCCCTCAAAACGCCAGAGAATGGAGCTCGCGGGACCATGCACCTACCAAAAAATAGAGACAAACAAAGCCCTGTGCAAACATCTGGATTGCGGTCGCTTGCAAGGCTGGAAATAGCATCAGCGCTGCCTGGCAGAAAGCTTTCGTCTGACGGCTTTCTCCCTTCTCCCCACGTCCCGATCCGGAAAGACGTCATCCTCCGGATTCCTCCTGGCAGGGCTGCGGCCGAGACCCTTGGCTCGCCCCGGCACGTTTTCCAAGGCTGAATAAGATCGCCGATAGCGTCTTAGGCTCTCGTCATCGCCGACCAACCTGATTCGATCCTACGAGATCCAGATCGGATCGAAACTTGACGAGAAAACGAAGGAAACTCAAGAAGAGCGATGCATGACCAAAGGTTTGTTTACATTTGCAACCCAGACCTCGCTGTCGACGCTGATCTGCGCTGCACGGGCGAGCAGCACCGAAAGGCCCGCACCACCCACAGAATGAGAGCGGCCCATCGGATCTCTGCCCAATCGCAAGGCGCAAATTGGCTCCCCAGCGCCAACGCAGCCGAGTTCAGTTCAGCTGCCAGGCGCCCTGCGTGGACTCTTTGGGTTGCATCCAGCTCACGTCAGTCAGCCACACAGCGCAGCAACCCCGTAACCACCCCCGGGAGAATGTCCCCATTCCTCCGAGTATCCGACAGCTGAAAGCGGGTTGGTTTGGTCAGGGTTCATTCTGTTGGCGCCTTCTGCTTTGCCTCCCCCCATGTCAGGGGCATGTTTGAGGAGCTGCACAAAAGAAGGCGCAGAAAGCTGTGTCTGGCGGGGAGTCTGGCAGAGAAAACCCTGGGAACGTCCAACCAATGTTGCATCGACACACCCTTTTCCTGTGCCGACGCGGGGTAAAGTAAACAAAGCAGCGCACTTCTGTGCCTCAAATAAACATTCCGACCAGGTCCCGTGTCTCCCGTGCCGCGGGGTAGCAGAGACAGGACGCGGTGTCACCTGATGTGACAATAAGGGTTGCCGTTTTAGGTTGTCCCGGCTGACCCTGACCTCGGTGCGCGCGCAGCTGGCTTGTGTCTGTTACACGCGATGTCCATTGATAAGGTAACGACGTTACCGTGCGCAGCGCAGGCCGGCAGCGAGCCCGGTTTTCGAGACACTTTCCGGCACCTCAGTTGCGGAGCGCCAGTTGGACGGCAGGATCCTCACGGCCGTGCGGTCCTCGTCGACAGCCGACAAACCACACTACCCTGGACGTAACTCCGTCCCCGACTTGCGGAGAAGACTCAAAGCAAAGCTATCAAGCTGAAGGCATCATTCCCGACACAGGCCCAACGAGATCTCATCACCTCAACATTCCCAAAAAGCGGAACCTCACGACAGTCTTTCCAGCTCATCAGCCCTCGTCGCCACAGAGACGGATGGAGACTGCCCCGATCCCGCGTTATCGCTAGCGTTGTTGGCGAGACAGCCGGCCGGGTTCGTAGTGCTGCCGCAGGCCGTCTGCAAGGCACATGTCCGAGTTCCACTTCTCGTCTGCAGCTGGTTGGGGCGGGCGGCAGAATGTAATAGAACTTTCGGGTACACAAGCTCCATCGGAGGAGTTCGCGCTGACAGTGGAGAGGCCCTTATGATGCTTGCAAAGGCGCTGGAGAGAGAATGATAATAAAGGTCATGGCGGAACTTCGTAGGCTGGTGAGTCCTGTGGTAAGATCATATGATGGACTTTCAGTTGGCTATGGGCTACTGGCCCATAGAGAGAAACGGCTCAAGTTCAATACGGACGGGTCTATACTGTATTGCAGTGGAAGCTTCTTTAACTGAAGTTCGGGTTCATCAAGTCTCAATGTGAAGTGGAAGCACTCATCTCGAACTGCTGCAATTGTTGGAGAAAGTGGCAATGGAATCAATCAGCATGAAAAGAGCAGATGGATGCCTTCACTGCGCGATGATCATGCATTTGACCCAATATCATGTCTTCAATGGAACTCAAGGTGTTCTGTTCTGAGAGAGAACTCTTGATGCAAGAAGCGGGGTTCATGCCTTGGCTCCATGCTAAAAGGGCCCGGGCCCCGTTTTTTTCCGTATCGCGTATCAACGCAAGGGCCCCGCTAAAAAGTCTGGACGTTGAAGCTCTGAGAACCTTGAAGAGACGCGCGAATCTGCTGTTGTCGAAACCCTCCTCAAGACTACTATACCAACCGGAATATTGCGAAAATGGGCAGCAAGCGGAAGCGCGTGGCCAAAGAACTGTCCAACGACACGCAACCCTCTCAAAAACGGTCCAAGAAGGATGCCTCGACAAGCAATGGCTCGGCCAAACCCAAGACATCCAAGGCGCTCGACAAGTCCCCGTTCTCCGAGAGCCCCAGTGTAGACGAGCGCAAAAGAGAACTCGAGCTGTACAACAAGCTAGGGAGTGAGGATGTCGCCGAGCGCATCGAGGCCGCGGGTGCAATTGTATCCGGCCTGCTCGGCGGCGAGGCCGTTGCCGAACCGGTCCTGCTGCGCCATCTCGAGAAGCGCCTGTTTCGTGGTCTCGCCAGTGGAAGGAACGCTTCAAGGCTCGGTTTCAGCTTGGTGTTGACCGAGATTTTGGGGCAGCTGTTTGGAGAGAAGGACCTCGCAAACTCCAAGTACACCGGCTTGACCTTCGACAAAGTCCTGGGCATCTTGCTCGAAAAGACACACGGCGGGGGATCGGGCCAGGAAGAACGGGACCATTACTTTGGGCAGTTGTTCGGCATAGAGAGCTTTGTGCGCTCGGGCGTCCTCTTCGCCGACAAGACGAGGTGGCTCCTGGTCTTGGACTTGCTGCTGAAGATGGCGGGGAAGAAGAGCTGGCTGAAGCCGCAGTGTGGCTATGTTATCGTGCAGGCGGTACTGCAAATGAAAAAGAAGCTCGCCGAGAACACTCTAGAGAAGCTGAGCGAAGAAGGGTTAGCGAAGACCCCAGAGGGCGTTGGTATCTGGATCGCGGCTCTCGACCGGTTTTCCGACATGAAGGTTCCGGCGCAACCGTGGCGACACCCGCTCGCAGCTACATCGCTCGCTACTCTCCCTGTGGCTCTCAAAGACAGTGGAAGAGAAACGTCTTCCGACGAGACTGGGAACAAGAAGCCCAAGCAGAGCAACTGGACGGCCCAGCTACACTTCGCTTGGGACCTGATCCTCGCTCACTACGTCAAGCTCGGCAGCCAAGGCAACGGCGATGCATCAGAACAGTTCAAACAGTTCTGGAACCGGGTTGTTGATGGTTAGTCCTCCGCGTTTCCGTTGTGATGATTGTCACTGACCGGCTTTCAGAGAGCTTTTTTTCCAAGAACGCTTCCGACAGTCAGAAGTTCTCAGGCTTCATGATCTTTCAAAAGATGCTTGAGGGCGCCATCGACTCTCCGTTCATGGTGCCATCTCTCTTCAGCAAGAATCTGATGGTCTGTCTCATGAACCAAGCAGCCAAGGAAGACCGCTACCTCCACCGTGCAGCTCTCAAGGCGTTGAAGAGCGTCGAGGCTGTAGTCGAGAAGGCGCCGGCGCTCCTCCCAACTGTGCTTAAAGAACTGCTTGGCAAACACGGTGCCTACAACTTCGATCAGCGCACAAACACCAAGACGGTGGATAAGCTGCTGCAGCACACAGCACCCTCCACCGTCAAATCCGTCATGAAGCTGCTGCAGTTGAAAGATCCTACCAAAAGCGGCCTCGACGAGTCCAAGTACTACCAGGCCCTAGGCGGCTATCTCTTCAAGCTGGCCAGCGTGCCTTCAGAGACACCCGAAACCGACACGTCGAGCAAGTCGGTTCCTGGGCTGGCGATTAACGCGCTGACCGAGCTTGCCTATTCCAACCAGTCAGTGCCTGCCGGCATCCGGGAAACGCTGCGGACGAGGTCAACCTCGGCGTTTGCCAGACTGGTGAAGAGGCCGGAGGATTTCGGACACCTCTGCAACGCCATCCTGTCCATCGAGGCCGAGGTGGACCCAGAAGACGAGATTGCCGGTTCGGTGCTCCCTGATGCGTACGAGAGGCTTAGGGACCTTCTCGATCCTGCAAAGCAAACGGACGGCACGAAGGAACCCCGGCAGGCACTCGCATTGCTGCATGCTGTGGGCATCTTGCAGTTCTACAACCAGGATCCCGATGTCATTGATCTCTTTGAGGAGCTCGGCGAGTGTTACAGCAAGCTCGAGAGCTATGGGCAAGGTTCCGATCAGGGCATCTCCGAGTACCTCGTTGAGATCCTGCTGGCCATGGTTGCCCGGCCATCATCCCTCATGCGGCAGGTGTCCCAGCAGGTGTTTGAGGCCTTCACTGGCTACATGTCGGAGGAAGCCCTCAAGCTCCTTACCGATCCTTTGGTTGTTGAAGAGAGTGCCAAGGGGCAGCAGGCGCTCTTTAGCACCGAGGACGAGGACATGGTGGATGCCGAAGCGGCGGACGGCGAGAGCGACGAGGAAGAACTCGACTCTGACGTCGAAATTGTCAACCTCGAAGACGCCGGCTCCGAAGGACCCGATGACAGCGACGAAGGCTCCGAGCAGGAGGACCAAGAAGATGCAGACACCCAAGACAAAGACCAAGAAGCGCTCGATGCGCTCGACAACGCCCTGGCAGAGGTCCTCGGTAGCCACCGGCTCGACAGGGACGTCGAGGCCGAGTCGGGAGACGACTCGGACATGAGCGACTCGGAGATGATGGCGGTCGACGCGAAGCTCGCCGAGATCTTCAAGCAGCGCGCCAAGGCGGGCAACAAGAAGAAGGATAAGAAGGACGCCAAGGACACGGTGGTCAACTTCAAGCACCGCGTCTTGGACCTGCTGGCCATCTACGTCAGGAAGGAGGCGGCATGCCCAGACGTGGGGCACAGCGTCTTCCGCCTCGTCCTCCCGCTGCTCGAGCTCATCCGCACTACCTCGACCAAGGCGCTCGCCAACAAAGCCTGCGACATCATCATGACCCTCTCCAAGAGCCTCAAGAAGGCGCGCGGCGGCAGCCAGGTGGCCGAGATTTCCGGGCTGGACCTGCAGGCGCTAGTTGCACTGATGGAGGAGCTGCACGAGGAGGCGTCCCGGGACATGTCGCATGCTTTCACGAAGGCAGTCTCGACGGGATGCTTGGCGCTGGCGTCGGTCTTGTGCAGTAATGAGGAGAGGCGTCGGGAGGTGTTTGAGCTGTATGCGAGGACGCAGCTCAAGTGGTTCGACGGCGAGGTCAAGATACAGCCGGCCTTCTTTTCGGAGTGGCTGAATTGGTGCCAGAGTCATGCGAGCAATGCGGCGGCGGTGCAAGCCGAGAAGTAGATGTGTGTAGATAGCAGGAGAATACCCGTAGATGTATTTGTTGTTCTGGCTGAATTGGTCAGTTCGATATACGGATACTTGGCTGACGCTCAGTAGCGGCGCCTTCTCCCATGAAAGGAAATGAAACAGGAGCCTGATTTTCAAGTCATCCTGTCTCGTCCGGGACCTCAATTCCCGATGCCAGATGGAAATTGATCTATCTTCCCCACGGCAAAGCCGCAGCCGTCGCGTCGGTATGGTACAACAACGCCATGCGCACACCTCCCAATAGATTACCTTCCCCCCTCTCACTCCTCCATCTTCTCCTTCCCCTCCTCCTCTTCCTCCTCCTCGTCATCTTCCTGCGCCTTTTTGGCCAACCGCTCCGCCTCCTCTCTCAACGCCCTGGGCACCTCCTGGTGCAACCCCTTGGTCGGCCCATCCGGCCCGCTGATCCACGTCATCTCGAGCTCAAAGTCCTTGTCCTTGCTGTCGTCGTGGGCCACGTAGATGATCCGCGCCGCCTCCTTGACGGCCTCGTCGAGGGTCAGGGACGGCCCCGCGGGCCCGCCCAGGTCGAGCTTCTCCAGCTCCGCCTTGGCCGCCTGCCTCCCCTTGCCCGTGGCGGCGCCGTAGTAGCCCCAGTACAGGCCCGAGGGCTCGATCATGTAGAGGAAGGGCCCACCGTGGGTCTTGCCGGCGACCTTGCCGCCGGCGCCGCAGGCGGGTCCCGCGCCGACCTCGCCGTCGACGCGCGGCTCGTCGGTGCTATCGAAGCCGCCGACGATGGCGGTTATGCCAAAGGGCCGGACAGACTGGTAGAGCGTGTAGGCCTGCATGTAGCCGCCCATGCGCGAGGCCAGGTCGGCCGTGGCGATGGGTGTCTTGAAGGTGTCGCGCCAGGCGCGGGCCTCGTCGCGCGCCCGGTCGATGAAGTGCCGGCCGTCGGGGATCATGCCGGAGTAGACCTGTCACCGGCCGGGGGGGGGGGTTAGCTAAAGTGTCTGTGGTTGCTGTACAGATTGTGGATGACGTTGAAGAAGGGGGGCTTACGACGCCCAAATGCCTGTCGACGGTGGCGAAGCGCTTGTTGGCATTGGGTTTGAGCAGCTTGGATGTGACGATCTTCTCGACGGCCAGTACGATACCGTCCTTGCACCGGATGCCGATCGAGGTGCCGCCGTTCTCGACCGCCTTCACGGCGTACTCGACTTGGAAGTTGCGGCCATCGGGGGAGAAGATGGAGTTGGCGAGGTCGTAGCCCGTGCCTATCGACGTCTGCAGGTTGGAGGGTCAGGATCGGTTTGTTTCGTGAACGGGAATCGCATCGCTGGAGGCGGGCAGCAAGAGTGACGAGCAGCGTGTGCCACACATACCATTGTGTTTGGGAATCTGGCAGAATCGGACCCCTAAAAAGTTGCGGTGATTATCGCAACGTCAAGAAGCGCGGAGGTGATGTTGGTGTTTGCTTCGTTGCGGCGGCGGGTGTGAGGATCGGTTTGGTCTGGGGTTGGCGAGCTTGTTACGGCATGGGAGCTTCCAATGATCAGGCAGCTTGGAGCTGGCGTTGCTTCCCCAGCAAGGTAGTCGGTGAATGTGGCTGGTGCCCCGCCATCCGGCATTTCAGCCTCGTGGTTGCGCCACAGCTCATCCAGCCCCACAATTGCGATAGGCTGATAAAGGACAAGAATTCGGTTGCCCCTCGACGAACCCCTTTTCCATTGTTTGGTTGATCCCGTTCTTGGTGAAGCTATTCCCACCATCACAAATATCATACAGCCATCATGTTTCAATGGGCTGAGCTTGTTCATTCAACAATGTACCCTCGACGCAAACAGCCACCTGGTGTTCGTATTTAATTCTTCAGTTTTTTCTTTTTTTTTCTTTTTCTGGAGCATCGCACTTGCACAATCGTTGCAATCTGAGAAACTGGTTGGAGTGTACCTCCTCCCACGATATATCTGCAAGAAGAATGTCCTCGATTTTTGAGCACGGTCAGATTCTACCTTGTTGTGTCCTTGGCATCCGTCAGCCATGCCTCTCCTTGGTCCGACGCCCGTCTTCCTCACTCCGTCAGTCACGGCTGGGTGCCCTGGGGTTGGATATTACTGGTCAGCTGTCACGTTGCACCCCCCCAAGGCGTTTTCACAACTATACATTCAAGGGCACCCAGCCTCAGCAGTGACACTCCCATTATATCTTCCACCGCTCATCACGACTCCCATTAACGGTCCAACAGCTTCAACAACAAGACCTCCATAACGAGATCGATCTCTCAGAATGATTCCTTATCCCCCAATCACAAAGGGGATTCCCTGTTCGGGACGCCTTTACAACCCCTGCTTTTGCCGCGGTACCACTTTTCTCCATGGACTCTGCTCGGCTTGCCGAGTTGTAACTCCATCACAAGCGGCCAATATGTTCTCAAACAGTTCAAGCTGACAGAGCCTGGGTAGCATCTCTCCACGGCCGGCATGTGCGGCAAACGCCGGCGGGCTGAAGGTACTGAACCCTCTGGTTTGAAACAACAACGACATCCGGACCAAGACAGACAGGCACTCTCGCCGACACTGCCAGAGTCGAACGCTAGCAGCTCGGCATGTATTGTCAAACATGACACGCCTGTGCTGAACAACTGCCGGATCCTGAACTTTTACAATGTCACCAGCGGCAGCAACCTCCCCATTTCTTTTCCTCCTCGGCTCTTGATCCCGACATATGTTTAGCCCATCAGGAACACCAGAGTCACGGAGCCGGAACATCGCATGTCGACAAGCACGGGAGAACGACTGGCGGGCCCTTTGCGGCCTGACCATCCCCTAAGCGTTTCCCGCGATGATGAAGATGGCTTGCATCGTCCCCGACGGTTCAGATATCGAGTTGTCGTGCATGAAGGCAATTTCCCTGAGGACAAGGAGGCCGAGACACCCGTTCAATGCAGCGTTCGCGATTATGACTGAGTCCCGCTCGTCATTCGCGTCAACCCAGCGCCTCCCAGAGAGGGGTCCACGCGTTGTGACAGTTCGTCATCGTCGTCACTCCTCCAGCTGACGTTTCCCGTAGCGACAACGCGACGACGCGTTGAGAGCCCGCGTTATGGGCACGCGGGTGAGGATCCGAGCTTTGCGTCTGAGTCCGACATGGCTTTCGGAAGCTGCAGGAATGACGCCGAGGTCATGACGGAGAGAGCGCTGGAGCACCTGCGGGGACGGCTGCATGGGGATCTCAGCGTCGAACTCGTATGAGGCAATGGGGGGCTGGCCTGGGGGCTGCTTTGGGAGACGGCGACGTCAGTACGGTGGCCTGAGCGGTTCTTCGCCGGACCCTGCAGGAGCACATTACATGCGCACAGTGTGCAGCTTCGGAGGCGCAGACTGCGGTGGCCGAACCGTGGCGGGGGCACTTGGAACGGTTGGGGAGGGCGCGGAGCCGGGGACGCGTGCTGAGATTGTTGATCATGGGGCAAACAGTGTGAATGATGCTGGATGCATGGACTTGCATCGGTGGACCTCGGCCATAAAATGGAATGGAGAGTCCCGAGCTCTTGGGGGAAGCGAGGCTGCAGGATGTGACGCGCTGTCGGATAGGGAAAAGGAGGCGGAGACATACAGCCTCAACTCGGCCTCGAGCAAAGCGATCTAGGTTCGATTCGAAACGAAGGATGCATGCAATAGGGCATTGACTTGGGCTGGAGGGCCTGGACAACGATTCCCATAGTCCAGCGCCGGGAAAGGAGAGGTCGGCGGTGCTATACTTCCCGGTGGTTTGAGTCGGCTTGCATTTCACGAATGGCTCACTTGGTGTTGTTCTCCCTTAGCTCTCGATGTATTTTGAATGCCAGATATTTGCTCAACTAGCCATGCAAGTCCCAGCACGTCTTTTTCCTTATGACACAGGTCTTAGAGTCAAAGCTCCGTGGATGATGCAGCCCGGCATGCAGGCGAGCAAAACACCATGCGGTGAAGAGCATGACGACGATATATGCACTCAACACGTCGGGCTAAGTGACTGTCCGTGTGTTGTCGCGACGCGTTCCGGCTCTCAGATGAGAGTATAGAGCTGGTGCTTGCACACCTGTCGCTCGTTTTCTTCGACGTGTCTTGCACTCTGCATTCGACTTTGTTGATCAACTTCACTCGAGTGTCTACAATTCTCGATATATCTGCTCTGATCAACATTCATTCACCTCGATCACTGGTCATACCAGACCTCGCACACACACATACACAAGCCTCCGACGGCTTCAACGACCGCGTTCTATCACTCTCGTAAGTCCTGTTGTACCTTGTCTCAATCTAGTCACGTCCCTCAACTCGTATATCACTAACACATCTGAACCACCTTCGACCAGAACCGAACACAAGATGCCGCCTCTCGACTTGACCAACGAGCCCCTAAATGTGGCGGCGTTTTACGACTGGAAGATTGACACTTCTGCCCTAGACGAGGCCGAGGCCGTGATTGTACGTTGCTCGCACCAGACATCTCAACGCCTGACTGACACTCTCGCTACCTACATACAGGCGGCCCAGATTGCGCGCAAGGCCGCGGTGGGGGAATCAACCGCCTTTGATGCGGACTCGTGGGCGTGGTCGGTGAGCCCCGACAACGTCGCCGGGTGGTCCCCCGCCGCCCCATCTGTTGCCCCCTCGGCAACGCCCTTCGCTGCCCCGTCCGCCGCCCTCGCAAAAACGGACGAGACTTGGCAGCTGGGCCTCCCGACTGCCCTGCCGAAAACGTCGGGCATCTTCGGCACGGACACGAGGACCCCTGGCGCCCAAGAATGTATGTCAAATTCGTGCTCCCTTTCCCCCCTTTCCAATATTTCTCGGGAGTCACGGGAGTTGCCCTGTTCCCAAAGCTACACGCAGTTCTTGCTTCCCAAACACTCTCGAGTCACGCTCAAGAGACATAATGGCTGACGTTGTTGGGCAGTCTTGCGGAAGTTCTGGCACGAGCCCGAGCCGCCGCCGACCACCGCGGCCAACAACGTGTTGCCGCCCCTTCCGCCGGCAACCAAGAGCATGGGCGCCCAGCTGCAGCCCCAGCCACAGACGATCACCGCGGGCAACGCGCCAATGTTTGCCCCTTTTCCGCCAGCAGCCACGACCATGGGCGCTCAGCTGCCGCCCACAACACAAGCCGTCACCGCAGACAACACTCCCATGTTTGCGCCCCTCGCGCCTGAGTTCATGACCATGGGCGCCCAGCTACCCCCCCAGACACAAGCGACGACCGCGGGAAACACGCCCATGTTCCCCCCCTTTCCACAGACCTTCTCGGAATATGGCCCTCCGCCGCAGTGGCAGCCACAACTGACCACCACGGGCAACACGCCAATGTTCCCCCCCTTTCCACCAACCTTCTCGACCTTTGGCGCTCAGCCGCAGCTCCAGCCACAAGCGACGACCGCGGGCAACACGCTCCTGTTTCCCCCCTCCCCCCCCTGTCCCCACGTCCCCCCGGCGTTCCCGACCATGCCAGGCGTTCAACCACAGCCGGCAATGTTCGGAGCCCGAGCACCACCGCCACCTCCACTGCCGCCAGCACAGCAGATCATGCTGGAGCTGGGGCCGTCCGGGGCAAAGACAAGGGGGGCGCGCCATGCAGAGAATCGGACAAGACGGCGGGCGGAACAGAAGGGAGCCAAGGCCAAGTTAGCACCCAAGAACGGAATGAGTCGAAAGCCCGGGAGACCGAGGATATACATTGTGGATTCACCGTGATGAGATGGATAGGGGGTATGGTGGGAGGATTTGGAGGACCGTCAGGAGCAGCAGCACCAGCAGGGATAGGAGGAGGAGGAGGAGGAAGATGAGGCTTCGAGCCGGGCACAAATCAATACAACAAATCCTGAACCCACTTGGATGCCAGTTCTTGAAACGTTATTAGGTCTCCTGTCACTCTCACTGATGAGTGGCAGGGCCGTGGTAAGTGTGTACGCCTGGGGTAGTGCTTCTTGAGGCAACTTTGCTTGTCAAGAGGGAGTTGACTTGCCGGGTTGTGTTCTACCCCTTTTCTGCACGTGTCATCGCACAATCCACCGCTCCTCATGTCAAAACAACAACAAAACAAACGAGAGCGCTCAATGCTCTTGATATGCTGTCAGACAAACGAAAAACTGCCACAGGACGTAACTCGTCGTCTGTGGATGCATATACCACCAACAATCGTCCACCACAATCTATAACACTTTCGGCCAACGTTCCAAACATAAACCCCTGACTCACCAACCCTGAGCCCCCAACACTCGATCCACCCTCACAGCATCTCCTCATCCTCCCTCATCGCCACGGCCCGCCCGTACTGATCCGCCATGGCGGCCTCTCTCCCCCAGCGATTTAGCCCGACGTTGGTCGTCTTGTACACGGGGTCGGCGTGGGCGGGGCTAAAAGTCGGCATGACCCCAGCGCAGTCCACTCCGCGAAGGGCAACACGCCCCCGCGCGAGCATATTGGTGGTGGTAGTCGTCGTCGTCGTCGTCTGCTTCTCGGCGCTCGCCTCAGCATACGCCATGCGCACAGACTCTTCGTACTCACGGCGGGCCATCTCCTCGTATCCCGACGCCATGTAGGGCTCCATGTAGTGGTACGACGACGCGGCTGTCGTCCAGCGGCCGTCGCCCGCCTGCATCATGGCCGTAGTCGTCGTCAGCGGCGTGCCGTCGAGCGACATTGTTGATGTTGTGACGGGCTGCTCCGGCTCGGGCTCCGAGTCGGCCGAGTCGCTCATGCTGAGTTCTACTTCGGGCTGCAGCTGCTGGTCGATGAGGAATTGGTCCTGCTCGTCGAGGAATTGTTGGTGCTGCCGCTCGAAGCGCAGCTGGGCGAGGGCCTCTTCGTGCTCGACGCTCGTCGTGGTCCAGTAGAGGGTTGGGTTGTCGTTGTTGTTCTTGGGCGGGCAGGCGCGCCAGAGCTTGAGGAGGCGGATCTTCTCCGGGTTGTCGACCGTCTTGAAGAGCTGGAGTTGGATTGGCGAGAGGTAGGAGGGGTCGACGCCGTGCTCGCGGAGGACCCGTCCTACGACGGCGTGCTCGCTCTCGGGCGGCTCCGAACAGGGCCGGGGTGGCTGGGTATTCTGCTTTGATACGTGCGCCGAGTGGGTGTAGTGCTGCGAGGCGTAGACTATCTTGCGCTCCTCCTGCACGGGAGCTGGAGCCGGGGCGGGTACGGGTGCCGGCCGACACGAGGGGTCCAGGGTGAGGTTGCGGCTGAAGAGGGCCGCCAGCTCCTCCTGCGGCTGCATGTTTGCGTACACGGCAGCCATGGTGCGGGCAGTACCGGGCTGCAGGCTGTCAGTTGATTTCCGTGTCCGCCTCTCGGCAAGGTGCTGTGTCAGAGTGTGTGAAACGATACCTCAGGACAGCCCCTTCCAAAACAAAAGTTGATGGGGCGCAGTACAATGCCGCTCCTGCTGCTGTTCTGGGTACAGCTGAAAAGGGAAGTATAGTGCTCGTGGTTAGCGGGAGAGCAGAGAGCGGTGTGGCTGGAGCTTTTTGGTCGGGCGAGTAGCAAGCAATATCGATTCTATTGACTATGCTATGTACTGGAAAAGACGGCGCTTTGTGAGAGGGGCTCACGGACAGAGGTGGCAGCGGAAGAACACGGGCAGGCGGGAATTGCTTGTTGGGCGTCTCGATGGTGGGATGGTTGGTGCGAGCTCGGAGGATGGGAGACTCGAGCCAAGTCAAGCGCTCAAGTGCCGAGGTCTTGGGGATGAAGGAGTTTTGAAGCAGGATCGGAGATGCGATAGTGTCGGGTTGGACTGAAAAGCAGAAATAGACGATTTAGGTGTGATTCACTGCTCTAGTTCATCATCAAAGTTAAAAGAACTGGCCTCGATCAGGTGTGAGGCAAGGAGATCAAGAGGGGCATATCCGGGCCACGCTAATTTTGTTGACTGAGTGGAGGGAGTGCATCGCAATCCACTAAAATGGAATGAACAAGCAGGCCTTGCAGCTGTCACGCTTCAATACCCACACGTCCAATGGACATCAGGACGGTGGGCAAGCGTTTCAACTTTCGGGGGTCGACGGGGAGGGGCGGTCATTGGGCAGTGACACATTTCGGCCTTACCGCTGACCTCATGCGGGAGGGAAAGCAGCAACTAATCAGCCATAGATGAAACAGCAACGGTGGTCGATATGCGCAGAAAACCCTGGATGGATATCGTCAGGTTCCAGGTGATTCAGGGTAAGATCGGCTGAAACGGATGGATAGGAGTACGAAGCCGGGGGGTTGACATGAAGATGGCCGCCTCTTCAGGCTGCCGGTGTTTGGGGTATGGGGTTTGGAGTCACGTTGGAGCCTTTGAGGGGCTTGCAGGAAATGGGGTCGAAATTCGACAGGGGTCTACCCGTTGGCCAGTGCCTTTTTCCACTGACCCACTCTCTCCGCCACGAGTAACTTTAGTAGGGCACGGTTCAGGCGGCAGCAAGCCACATTGCAAGCCACAGATTGCAAGCCACAGATGACGTCGACTCCATCGTGATCGCGGCCAGCCTCCAGTGCTCCACGACACCTAACTCACAATCTGTTTGGACATTGTGCGAGTTCGAGTTAATATCGTTTCTAGAAAGCGACGTTTCATTCCAACCTCTTCCCTCTGACCCCAGATACCGACAGCAACAATAACACCCCTCAAGTCTACAACTCAACGATCTACAAGCGATCAAAATGGCGTCCAAACCAGGCCGGCCACCCAATTACTGTAATCCTCCCACCACCGCATCCACCGTCTCGCGCTGACAACTAAAACCCTTCTCCCCAGATGCAATCCTCGAACTCCCCGAAACAGCCTCCACCACCCAAATCCGCGATGCCTACAAGCGGTAAGCCGCCCCGAGTCTTTCAACTTCCCCCCCGTCTCCCCCCCCCCCCCCCCCAGTTCCCACGACCTAACTCTCCTCCCACCTTCAAAAGCGTCGCCCTAAAAACCCACCCCGACCGCCTCCCAGCCGACCACCCCGACCGCGACTCGCGCACCCGCAAGTTCCAGCTCGTCAACGACGCCTACTACACCCTATCCGACCCAACCCGCCGGCGCGACTACGACGCCCAGCGCAAGCTCTACTCCCGCGCGACCGGCGGCGGCGACCCCTTTGCCGAGGCCGAGGCCGAGGCGGGTGCCGGAGGAGGGACGGGGGCGGGAGGCGGGATCCCGTTCTCGTGGGCGTGGAATTTCTTTACGAGCGGCGGGCAGGGGCAGGGACAAGGGCAGGGACAGCAGCAGCAAAATCAAAATCAAGAGCGGGAGCGGACCGAGAACGAGCAGTTTGCGGATGTGTTTGAGGAGATGCTGCGCGAGGAGGGCATGGCGGACCAGGGGCCCGGGGCGAGGCCGACGGGCAAGTTCTGGAGCATGGTGGGCGGGTTGAGCGGCGGGGCGCTGGGGTTTATTGTGGCCAACGTGCCTGGGCTGGTCGCGGGTGCTGTGGCGGGGAATCGTCTGGGCGCGGTAAGGGATGCAAAGGGGAAGAGTGTCTATGCGGTCTTCCAGGTGAGTTTTCTCTTTTCGCTCTCTTGCTTTGGGGGTCTGACGGGAGGGTGTTGAGATGGGGTTTTCGCTGACGGTTGTGGAATAGGAATTGCCGCAGGCTGATCGGGCGAGGTTGCTTAGCCAGTTAGCGGCAAAGGTCTTGAGCCAAGCTGTTGGAGTGTGAGGAGGCTCCGTTGCTTCAACATGGGACTGTGGTGATTAGAGGTCAGCTTAGGCGTTAGGTTTTGGCACGGATGGCTAAGGGAGGGAAAGGAAGTGGGAATAGGGCAGGAAGGATACCCGGGTATTTGGGAACATAATAACAGAGTGACACACTCAGCGGCTCATAGGGTTGTCGAAGCCCAGGCGGCAGGCAATAATTCTGTCACGTTCGGGTGCCCGTCTCAGACGTAAACCCTTCATTGACTGCCATTATTATGTACAAACCTCTATGGGCCAGTCACCACACATATTTTCAACACCCCAGTCATGGACGGCCTTCGCGCATCACCTCTTCTTGTTCTTCCGCTTGCTGGCCTTGCCTCCCTGCTTCAGACTGCCGCTGGTTTTCGCCTGGCCCAGCTCGTCGACCGACTTCTCAAGCAGCTCAAAGTCCTCGGCCGACCCGCTGCTCGGCGTGGGCTTGCCAGACTCGGAATCTCCCCCCTCGTCATCCACGGCGTCCAATTCCGGGTTCTCCTCTGCGTAGTCTTCCGTACCGTCGTCGGCACGCTTGAAGATCAATCGCCCAAGGGTTAGACGGTAGGCCCACAGCGGCAGACGTACGACGGCGGTGTCCTTGAAGGTTGGGCGGGCAAGTTCGGTGGGCTGTTGAGGGCGTCAGTTTTTTGCATAATACGCCACCATAGGTGGAAATAAGTAAATAAGGCGGTAACTCACGTCAAGCAGGAACTCGGCCACCTTGCCATCCTCATCCTCCTGCTCGAGGTAGACGTCGCCCAGCGAGTCGACAACCAGGACCTTGCCGTTCTCCGCAACGACGCGCTTCTTGGTTCCCGTCGGGCCGGAGCCCTGGGGCTGCGGCTGCGGCGTCGCAGACCCGGAGGCGGCGGGCGAGCCCCGGGCAGCGCGCTGTGCCTTGCGCCCACCGGTCTGCGCGTCCTTGTCCTTCTTTGCATCGCGCTCCTGCATCCGGCGCATCTTCCGGTTCATGAGCACGGGCCGTCCCTCCTCATCCTCGTACACTTGCTGCTGGGGCGGGGGCGGGGCAGGAGCTGCCGCGGGCTGGGCATCGACGCCGGGGACATTGATGCCGAGGTTCTCGCCCCAGGCGGCGTGGCGCGCAAACTTAATGTACCGCTCGACAAACTCGCGCTGCCGCTTCCAGCTCATGTACAGCGCGATGTAGTGCGCCCCGCCGCCGGCGAACAAGAACACGCCGAACATGGCGGTGCCCAGGCCCGGGCGGTAGCGGCTGTAGTAGTACTCGGTGCCCTTCCAGGTGGGGAAGCCGTTGGTGAGAAAGTAGTCATACCGGTCGCGGCCCGGTCCGCGCAGGACGTCGGCGACGATGGACAGGCGGGTCTGGCGCTCCTCGGCGCGCTTGACGGCGGCCTTGAGCTCGGCGGCCGTGGGCGGCTTCGTGACGTGGACGGCCGGCTTGCCCTTCTTTTGCTTGGCCTTCTCTTTCTGGGCCTTGAGGCGCTCGGCCGTCAGCTGCTGCCTGACCTTGTCGGGATGGAGCTGCCGGGACTTCTTCTTGTACGCCTTGTTGATGTCCTCGAGGCTGGCCCCGCGGCTGGCGCCCAGGAAGTCGTAGAAGGTGACATCGGGTCCCTCATGGGCGATCAGCTCGTCGCGGACGCGGAAGATTTCGCGGTCTGTAGAGGAAGAATCCGGTCAGTACGAATACACTCGCAGTGCTGGACGGGAGTGAATGGGTCAGGGGGTTTGTTTGTCGGGGACAAGAGACTCACCTTCCTTAGTCCATGCTGCCGTCAGCGGGGTGAGAAGGGCCAAAAGGCCGAGAGTGATTGCCGAGAGCTTCATGCTGGCATTATCGCATGCGCAAAGCCGGCTGTGCAGTATCGCGCAAAACTCGTGGCCGTCAAAAACTCTCGAGAATTTCCGACGGAAGAGACACGCTGGAAGTTTTAGTTTGCAAGGGCTTGAACGGCCGGGGGCACAATTTAGGGATGCCAAGACCTTCCCTTTTCGTTGTGACAGGGATGGTCCAAACTCTGCTCCCTCCGGAGCCTCGATTCCGTCTCTGTTTCTGTGCTGTGGATCGTCTCCTCCAGACGCAAGATGTCTTGTACCGCAGTCCAGCCTACGCTATGGATGTAGTCGTGCTTGATGCTAGTCATTAGTACTTTGGGTTTCGTTTTGCACGGCATCTTAATGTATTACGCCCGCCCTCTCGAGTTCCCGGCAGACCTCGACGATCAACTGGAGTCGAACAGGAAATTTTCGGTCATCTACAAAACAAGGTGTACCCAATTCATACACGGGGCCTGCCTAACGGGATGAATCCCCTGCATTTTGAGGAAATGGATGAGGATGACCCCCCAAGGTCACCCGGCGTTTGTGTTGTACCCTCAGTCCACCGGGTCCTAATAGCCAGGTATTTCATTACGCTCTCCATCCTCGAATTCCTCGCTGGCATATTACCTTAGTAGGTTGTGGTAGGGGCCTGGGAGAGTTCGGGTATAGACTTAGGATTCTTGTAAGAGTTCCTCATCAGGAAGGGTCCCTAGAGTTTGGTAGTCCACTAGCACTCACAGGAGTCTCATAGGATACCCCGATTCCACTCAAAAGGGAATTCCTAGACCCTCAACCCACCTCTCTTCCTCCCGACTCCCATCCGCTTACTCCACCTTCAATCTTTTCAATTTTCAGTTTCAATCTTCAATTTCCTTCTTTCTTCAACTTACGAAATTCACTTTTATTTTTGGAGGGAAAAAACTAGTCACAACAAGAATCGAACACAAGAGGCCACGCGAAGAAGATAAAAGCGACTCTTAACTACTTGACTAAACTGACTTTGCGTTGTTCCTGCTAGCGTTGTGTTTAAGTACCTTGGGGAGGTTCGTTCGGCAGGTAGGGTGGGATAGACGGCCCGGAACCTCAAACGACTAAGTCCCACTGCCTAGGCGATGGCAACGGTAATTCAGCTAATTGGCCACAGTCAATTGGCAATGTAGCAGTCAATTGGCAATGCAGCGGTCAATTGACAATGCAGCGAGCGGTTATTTGACAAGACTGGTGAAACTGCCTGGTTGGTAACGGTGGTTCTTGATCCTGGTGAGGGGATCGGAATTGGCTGGTTTGTGGCTGGGGAGCCTGGGATCCTTGGGATGACCCTAAGCCTGGGACAGTCCCCTATCTGGGGATGGTGCAAGGAGAGTCGCATCGTTAGGGAGGGCCTAGGGAGAGTTCCTCAAATCCAGGGACAGTTCCCTAGAGGGGACCCATCCCAGATAATCCCACACAAAGAACTATCCATCAACCCTCCTCATACCTTTTCAGCCCCCCTTAATATCCTACTAAGGTAGTCACTCCACCATTCCGAATCATCACTGTCGTCGCCGTCATCCACCCACGCGCCAGGGACAGCCATGGGCGGGTTCTCGACCTAGTCCCAGAAGTCCCCCACGAACTCTTCACAGAGGGATCGACTTCCCAGATCAGATCCCAGTCTTCAGGGTTGAGCCCGTACCTTAATCCTCTCCACCGGTACGGTCCTTCGCCGGAATCTTTGCTGATTTTTAGCGGCCAAGGCAACGATTGCCAAAGAGTTCGACGCTTGAAGTTGCTCATCTCGGCTTTGCCATACGCCTGCAGATCATGACCAGCCTCTTGCAGCGCCTCCACCCAACCCTGGACGCAGTCTCGAAGCACACGTGTCCATAACGCCTTGACATGATAGTAATCTGGATTCGCTCATCGTGTTTCGGATCTCCATGCCAGTACCCCGCTGGCCAATAGTGTGTGTCTGGCTTCAAATCTTAGGGCGCTGAGCTCGCTAGGCTCCGTGATGGAAGCCATGTCTCGAATGAGAAGACCTATCTCTCTCTATACTCGGTTCATGACTGGGTCTGATATCATTCTGAGCCAGTCCTGTCGGCGCCGCCGAATGGAGTAGTACACATCCCTTTGGAAATACCTGTAGGTGATCAGTTCAAAAAGGGTTATTCCTTTCGACCGGTTTCGATATGCGAGGTGCTCAGGATGGACATGGCCTTCCGGGTCAAGAAACCGCTTGACTGCTCTTGAGTCCACGGCGGGGTTAGGAAACAAAGATTCCGTAACCATGTCGATTCGAGTCTGTAGCGGCCAATGATAGAAGTTCGGAAAGACATGCGCGAGGAAGGACTCGAAGATTTCGAGACTCGAGACCATCTGTACCACCACCACGTTGTACAGTCTGTCCTGAAATCCAGGGAGAAACGCGGGGTAGGTCTGGAATTTGTCGTACACGCCATGTATGAGCATAGACCTGTGAACGGCGAATTCCCAACCGCTCGCATTCCCAATTCCCTGCTCAGCACAGCAGTATGTCATATCGGAGGGAGTCAAATTTGACAAGGTCTCGGCGTGGAAGTCGTCGACACCCATTTCCACAAGAGCCGGAACAAGACCCCACCGGAAGGCCATGGCCCACTGGTCTACTGTCAGCAGCTACCCTGTGCAGGGATATTTCCTTGATTATTGGATATGGCCTACATGGAGTAACGTATAACCGTCTTCATCCATCGAGTATGGTGATGCGCGTCCTTCGTCGAACAAGCGTCGCAGTTGTTCGAGCGTCCCATCTCGCACTAGCTCGAAAATCTTAGATTGGCTCGACAAAACCACATACTGTCTCAAGTGCGTCGTCCAACCAGAGCATGCCAGCAAAAGCTGGATGTCCCAGGCTTTGCTTTTGTGGAGGGAAGGTCTGGACTCGGTATGCTTTTGGTCGTTGGGTGCTGATTAACGTTTGGTCTTCATATTCTTGGAGACCGCCAGACAGGGAGATACCGCAACCTTCACTTACACTTTGTCTTGAAATTTGTGCTAGACTGCCTTTCATACTCGATGACGTGAAGGCCCAAGAGCCTCAGAAGAGCGTTGGAGTGCTGTTTCGTCCTGCCCCGCAGGGCAAGACTCCCATGCGTCTTTCGGTTCGACGGACGTTCCGCAGGCTCTTTGTCCTTGTTGATAGCCTTCTCATCCTCGTCTCCGGTTGTGGTATGTGAACCTCCATCGGCGATCGGAGGCAAGCCGATGGAATTCCAGACATTCGTAATTTTCGCGGCGATCAATTTGAGCTGCAGTTTGATAGAGGAGCTGAACGTTTTGAGCTTAGCAACAGTCAGATCGCCAAGTATCTCAAGACACACACTTACGCCAAATGGAGCTGGACAGCAGAGTCCAGGAACCGCAGCGCTTTTTGAAGACTATTCCCATAGCTCTCGAGTGTCTCTTTCTTCAAGACCACCTGCGCCTTTACCAACATCCTCTTTCTTTTCCTGGATGAGGCATGTCCGCTGAAAGATCGTCGACTAGATCACCCAGTCCTTCTGCACCTGGCGACACCGCTGGATGGTGAGACATTGGATAGTCGTCAGAGGGCTGCCAGGGGAGATGTCTGACGCTGGAACCCCCATCTCGGCTTCGATCGCTGTCACGAGCTTACCAGCAAGCTCGAGTTCCTCAAGGATGTGCTGGAGCGTATCTGGCACATCTTTCACCTCTTTCCACAGCCGAGACAAGGCCAAGGCGGCTTTGCCCACGGTTTTGACCCCTGACGGCGATGCCTCTCGCAACGATGCCGAGCCTACCACGATGTCAGTTGCAACATCCCCCGCGGAACCCGGGACAGCTCAGGTGGACACTCCATGTTTCCAGACGGAGCAAAGAGGGGATTGTGACTAAGAGTGTTACATACACTTCAGCCATGCCCGGCAGATCTACACGAGCAACTTTCCAGAATGATAAAGACAAAGAGGATGCTGCGTTGACTTCACTCCAAATCCTGGTCTAAACTTCAGGGAGAATTGAGGAAAAGCAAGTGCGGGGAGGTATCAAAACATATCAGAACTCGAAATGCCGGAGGCGGTGGCGCAGACAACCAGCTGAAACCCTGAACCCAAGCCTTTGGCCGAGCCGCATGCAGCCTCATGCACCTCTCCTGCCGTGCACCCAACTTACTTCCCCGTCAGGCTGAGCCAGCTGTTGGAGATGACCTTGAACGAATCGGCGCTGTCCATCGACCTGAACACAAAGCCTTCCAGAACGCCGTCAAGCTTCCCCTCGCCCTCGGCCTTCCTCAGCAGCTCGTCCAAGTCGCGCGCAAACTCATTCAGGGAGCAGTAGCCGACAACCGGGGCGTGCTTGATGCCAAACTTGCGGCAGAGCTCCTCCACCCTCCTAGGACGCAGGTAGGCGCCCCTATCGATGTCCCAGATGGCGAACACGACAAACTCGTGCTCTCCCTCGGGGTACTGCATCGTGTTGCCCCCAATCGAGGAGCCGACGAGCTCGCCCTGGGCGGCGAGATTGGGCAGGGGAAAGCGCGAGATCTTGGCGAGGACGCCCGACGCCTTGGCCGTCTGCCAGTAGACGTTGTCGGGCCGGTCGATGAAGTCCTCCTTGCGGCTGCACACGCCGTACCGGTTCTTGTTGTCCTGCATCGTCGAGGGGCAGTCGGCCGGCAGGGCGGGGAGGCAGCCGGCGGCCCAGCGCGAGTCCTTGGCGATCTTGTAGACGGTCATGGTCACGCCGTCGAGCTTCTCGGTGATCTGCCACATCTTGCGCCGCCACCTCGGTGAGAACCATTCCGCCTCGACGTCCTGTATCCGGCTCCATCCGGGCATGCGGATGAAGGCCGGCGTGCTCCCGAGGTTTGGGAGCGCCAGCGCCGTCTCGGTGAACTCCCACTTGACGACGCCCAGTAGTTCGGCGAAGGACTTGGCCATGAGCTCCTCCTTCGCGGCGTCGCGGCCCACCACCTCGGCGCGCTCCTCGAACGGCGTGGCAATGTCGCAGAACTCGCGAAGGGGGTAGACGAGCCCTTGACTGAGCCGGTGGCGGATCCGCGCCGACTTGACTCTGTGCCCTTTTTGGCCTCCGAACCATTCGTTTCTTTCGAGTTCCCAAAAGCGGCCGGACGTTGGGATGAAACAGTCAATCTCGAAATAAAGGACGAGGTCGCCGACCTGTTCCGGCCGCAGCGCGGGTTAGACAACTGATGCTGCCCAGTTTCGGATCGAGGTGTTAACTTACGTCGAGCGGTGGTCGACGCGCGGGAGCCACAACTGTCCATCCGTCGACATGGATAGCGACCAGATTGCAGCCCGGCAGGCGCTCAATCTTGGAGACCTCGCGGACCGACACTAACTTGCGTGTTGGCGTCAAGCCGGCTTGAACTGAAGACAGAGATTTGCCCATTCTGACTTGAGTTGATAGAAACGTGCCTGCTGAATCTGTGAGCTATTGCTGGAGACGAGTTTACGGGTGGCGATTATCGGGTGAGTTCAAGTAGGTAGTCCTCGAAGGAAGCGACGAACGTTGTTCAGAAGGTGGGTGGCAGGTACCTGGTAGGTTCTTTGAAAAGTGAACGGAGAGATGGAAATAATGGGATGAACTGGTGCCAGAGCGTGACCCTGGGGGCTTTTTAAATGTCGGAAGTTAGCACCGGCCGAACCACGACCGAACCTGCAGAAGATGAACGCAATAGACGACCAACAATTGCATCGTGTTGACAAAGCCGCTCCGTTGTTTTGCGCAAAGATCGCGTAGGTAGAGTGAAAGAAGCATGTAATGACGTGAGTAATGGTAAGGTGTCTATACAGATAATTCAAGTAGGAAACTATGAAGAGAATATCAGGTATACAGAAGAATCTTCGGATCGTTCCAGCCAAAGATGGAAAGCCTGAGCGCACCGGTGCCGAGTTTCAGCGTCATTGAGCCCCGACCAGGTGCTGAGAATGAGATGGGCAATGTACAATGTGACGTGACAATGAGATGCGCAAAGTGATTGACTCGATACTGAGGAACGGGCCCGTGGTTCCCATAGATAGGTAGACCTAGACGAAAGCTAAGTTTCCCGTACCGGTCCATGACCGGGTGTTCGCCGGCACGGCACCACACACTGAATCGTAAGTGGTCAGAGACATTCTCCAACGACGGAAAGAACAGCATAACAGGAGAATTGACTGGAATCCATGGACGGAGGTCACTCACGGCTGGTTCTGGTCGTGTTCTCGGTCAATGCCCTCGGGACCCCACTCCCTCTCCATGGCCACACGGTGCTTGCTCTTGGGTCTGCCCCCCTTGATGCGCAGCTTTTCAAAGAAGACGTAGGCGCCGTAGTAGACCAGCGTCTTAGCACCCGACAATGGGCCCTTGCTGTTGCGAAACCGGTCAAGCTGCGAGCTCTGGAGCGGTTTCGCGGTGCGGCTAGGGCCCTTGAGCTGCGCGTACATGTCGCGGCAGAACCCGGCCTTCGTGATACCGGGCTTCTTGAGGTGAGCGTTGATTTTTTTGCGCACCTCGTCGCACGTATCAAAGACCGGCACTGCGTCAAGATCCTCGCCGGGAAGCACAACGTCGCTAATGTCGGGAAGCGCAGGGGCAGCGGCGCTTCCGTCACCGGCAGCGCTGACCTGCTTCTTGGCAGTAGGCAGCTTGACCCCCACAATCTCGCGCTTCTTGAAGAACTCCCATGCCGCGTCGTAGGCGGCAAAGCCTGACCAGTTCATCGGGCCATGGGTGCCTGGGAAGCCGTTCAGGGACTTGGCACTGACGCCAATCTCACGCGCAAAGGCCGTCTTGGTCATGGCGCCGGAGTCGATGACTCGGGTAAACTTGCGGCGCACCTGATCGCAGTTCTCGTCCATCGGGGAGCCCTCAAGATCAATCGAGTCCAAGTCAACCGCGGCCACCGGCGTGTGTGCCTCTGTGGACTTGCGCTTCTTGCTCGCGGGCTTGGTGGCAGGCAGCATCACGGGCGCGTTGTCCTGGCCTGGAGCTGCAGAGAGCCCGGCCGCAGCCGCTGACCCAACCTGGGCATTGACGGCGGCGGGCACTGGGCCCAGGGCTGTTCGCATGAACTGAATACGCCATCGTGTTGTCAGATCGGTTGCACCACGCAGAAACGAAGACTGATACACACCTCGGAGGACATTTCTCCTTTATTTTCCGTGAAACAATAGTATACAATGAATGCCTTTTATCTCAGAATTTGCATTGTTTTTTTTAAAATTAGAACTTTCAGGTTGCAACGCGTCTCAAAAGAATGTGAAGTTGGTGACTTTAGGTTTCCATTGACGATGGACCGCGTTTGAACCAAACCCCCGGGAAGCACGCGTCTCCAAACAAACTTGCAGGGTAAGTTACTCTCTGCTGTGTTGCACCGGATCTCCGGGTCCCACCTCCCGGTTTCTCCTGCATTGCAGCAGCGAAGGATTGATGACTGACCTTTCACCTTCCATCGTCACCTTGCACTCCGGGTGTTGTTGATGGGTGCTTTTTTGTTTTTGTG
>MU863655.1:165770-194151 GCA_033575675.1 Parathielavia hyrcaniae | reverse complement strand
ACACACCTTCTTTCTCACTCCCCTTACCTCTCCTCTTTCACCCACGCACTACCTTCTTCAAAGTTTGTCAGTCCTCAGATTCTGGAATTAGACTGAGCTGAAATCATTTTGAAGTCGTGCCAAAGTCAAGACGGCTCGCCGCGGACCTTGCTTGCGACTTGATTTCAGACGATGTTGGGCATCGTGTTTCAGTTTCTTGGTCGAGTGTCGGCGGCAACTTGGCTGAATGCATCGATATTAGAGCCTTGATAAGAACGTCGCACACTCATCTCCGCGCATGATTACTTCTTCATCAATGTACAGTAGAGACTTGTCTGGAAAGACATCGGGATAGAGACGGGGTCGTTCGGCGGTAGGCCAGAGCGATCAAGCTCGAAGATGATGGCACACAAAACCTGGAAGAGACCGTTTCTTCACTCTCTTTACGAAAACAGAGGTTGCTCTGCTGAAGTCGTACTTCTTTGTAGCCGCCGGAAAACCATACAATGTCAATCTTGCTCTCCGGCGCTACCTTTCCCATGCCTGATCAGATCCGTTAGTTGTAGCATGGCTGATACCCATGTAGGATGGCAAGTCGGCAACTGGGCCGGGGCAGACCGGCAAAGCGGAAACGTGAGAATTCAAATCGTTCCTGCTCGAGCAAATGTAGACGTCCGTCGGCCGCCCCGGAAATTACTATGGCATGATCAGGCCATTGGCATGGTGGTTAGCTGGCAAAGCAATTGGATCGGAGATTTACGGCCGACCAGAGTCTCTAGGTAGAGTCACGAGCCCAATACCTTACGAACACCGCAAGCTGCAACACCTCTCATTCCCTCTTGGTGTTTCAGTAGGGCGGTAGGTGGTGGTGAGTTACAGGTGGCGGCAGGTGGCAGGTGGCGGGTGACATGCGGCACGGCTTTATGGTCTGTTTTTCTGGATTGCTGCGACAAGAAAATCAATATTGCGACTTCATTGATGATGAAGGATTCTCGCACGCGGAGCCACTGTTGACGCGTAAGGGAGCCCAACTCTTGGCAGCACAACAGCTCTTTCTTTACCTTGGGAACTCGTTCCAGCGAACGATGACAATGGTGCCTGATGAGATCGGAACAGTCGGTCCTTGGCAGCATGGATTTGCTCACATACATACGATACCTTACCGTACCCGATGTTACCGTACCCGATGTTACCGTACCCGATCTTACCGTACACGTGGGAAGGGCGGTAATGGCTTTCCCAGGCTCTGAGAGTGCTTCGATTGGCAGACACAGCGCTAGGCGTGAGACATGAACCGTGAAGAGAGGCCTCGGGCTGGTGCCGGTGGCTGGTCACTGTGGTCAGCTTGAGCGGCATGGGACCCGTGCGTCTAGTGGGCGCCATGGACAACAAAATACTGGCGCATCCAAGGATCTGACATGACGAGTTCGGCAACCGCGGCTGCCAATCGCGTGGATCGTAGCGGCCGGGGTCCGTGCTCAGACGCAGGCAGCTGACTCCACAGCCTGGACCAGAGGCCCAGACACGCTCGGCAGCTGGACAACCGGCCGATTTCTTGCTTTCTGAATTTTGATGGGGGGTTTTGGCACCGCCGGAGGCCCAAAGCGACGTAACCACGACCTCACCACACAAACGCACTCGCGCAACACATCCCGTCTTGCGTCTTACTGACTGCCCAGGTGGCTTGCCAACCTCTTTATTACAATCCGTCGTCTCCGCCACTCGTTTGAACTCCCATTCTCATCGCCGCAATCTCAGCCCGTTTCTCTCGGCGAACTGAAACCATTTCCACTGGCCGGAAGCGCCGACCTCAGGTTGCACAACTGACACGAACGAATAATCTGCGCTGCCCACAAACCCCTTCCGCTCGTTTGGAACTCGGATTACGAACGCCGACAAAAGCCACTGCGCCTCGATTAGACGCGAAACATACATTCGCGACAAGAACGACTCATCCAAGGGTACTGTGTATCTCGGCTTCGGCGACAGTTGGAGACGATAGAATCGACTGCTTGTTCGGCTGCACTGTTGAATCGAGCACTCTGTCGACGGAGTAATCGGGATCCGCCAACAAACACAATCGAGGTCCGAAAGAGCAGGACTTGGTCGTGTATTCACGAGGTTGCGAGTATCGACGGATTCCGCACGCTTCCGGTTGCAGCACTTCTTTGTCCAAGATCCACATCGACTCGCTCGGCGACTGGTTTCCGACGCCGGTAGGGGATCGAAACACACACGACCTGGCTGCGAGGGACGAGACACGCCTGAATATTGCCAATTGTACCGGGGACGATCACGTTGGAACTTGCAGTTGATTCGACCAACTCGACGGTTGCTCAACCCATACGCACGGGTCAGTTGCGCGGTGGTTCCAGGATTCTTGCAAGATGGGTAGGTGACCTACGCTACCAGCCTCATGTCGTGTGTTTTTGCACGATGTGTTACCCCCGAGGGCAGCTTGCTAACCCTCTGTACAGAGACAACAATTTTCCCCATAGCAACATTACCCGCTTGCGCCTCGCAATGTGGTCCCTTATTCGATGTCAACGGCGCCTGTGTCCCGCCAGCAGCCCCGACCGCCGACGCATCCGCGTATGATAGCTGTTTTTGCGACGATTCACGCCTCGCCCCGTTCAGCACCGGCACCGCTGGGGTTTGCGATACGGCTTGCACAGCGAGCCCTGCGGATTTGGGTAGCGTCCAGGACTGGTATACGAGTTTCTGCGAGAGCGTTCAAGCCGGACAGGGAGCGGCCACGCCAACTCCATCAACAAGCTCACGGCCGAGTACTGGTGGCGGAGGTGGTTCGACCTGGTATGTCAAACTGTTCCCCGGAGACCAACCGCCCACGTGGGCGCAGACCGTCGCGTCATTGACGGCGGTTACTCCATTTCCTTTATCTTGACTTTGCTGCGCATGAGGCTAACAGGCTACCGCCATTTGCAGGTTGAGCACTCATTACCAATGGGTCATTTTCCTCGTCATTATGGTTGTCGCCATCGTCGGCATCTGGGTTGGTGCCTGCCTCTGGCGCCGCCGCTACGTCCGCAAGAGGGACCGGGTGTATGCCCTCGGCACTGGCCGGGCTCGCGCGACCGAGTCCGGGCAAGTGGTTCCCAATGCCGACAGCGCGGGGTCAATACACGTACCTGCCGCGGGCATGTTTGATCCCGCTCCCATCAGCTCTGCCGGCGTGTACGGCGACAGCGCCGAGAAGCCCGGGAAAAAGAAGTGGTATTCCAGGAACCGCACATAGAGCAGCCTACGGGAGCTTGCCTTGCGCAGAACGTCAGGCCCACAGTACGACGGACACACACTAAACTCCGCGGTGTATATCTCCTTTGGTCGCTGCATGGGTCAGCTGGTTTGGAACGGCGCATTTTTGCTACTTTGAGAGCATGCATGCAGCACCACCCAGGTTTTGGTTGCCAACTTGCAAAGTCCGGTGTATTCAGCTTGGAATATCCTTCAGTTTTCGACACTCTCTTTACAAAAAGCCGTGTCTGGGAAGGCCAGACACAGGCGGAATGGCATGGACTGGGTTGGTTTGGCGTTAGAGAACTGGCGTTGAAGGGACGGGGACAACGGACTGGAGTTCACATCATGTTGTTTGTATCTCATCGGCCGCTCAACTTGGGTTGAACAGACGGCGGTCGATGTCCATGTCGCTCCTTTTGTCAGGGTATTTCATTGCACTCCACAATAGACGGGAACATTGTACGCGTTTCAATTTCCCTATTGAAGGGTATAGCCTCAATTAGCAATGTCTTCTTCTCTCACTGGTTTGATAGGTAGCATGTATATACAATATCTGATCTGATTAGTGGATAATGAAGTCTACAAGACAATGCTCTAAATTTACTCTAGTAAAGCGATATTGACACATTAGTTCCAAATTGAGGAGCCACCCCTTGTGGTGTAGTTGGCTATCACGTTCGGCTGTAAATGCGTTTATCGATACCGAAAGGTCACCGGCTCGATTCCGGTCGAGGGGACTTCTATCCTTTTTTGGATTTTTGAACGCACTCAAACCCTAACGCTCTGTCCCTGTAACTCCCTGCGTACCAATGTTTTGCCCTTCTTTAGAGAATGGAGATTCAACATGATCCAGCAGGTAATATTTTGCTGGACGCGGATACTCTTGTACGTCTAACTCATAACTATTCTTCTTTCTAATTAAACTAAATAAACCAAAACTACCGTCATCAACAAAGACGCCATTGAGAAACAGCAAGGCCAACCAACGTCGATAAAGACTAAGGTTGCAATAACGCCTGACTACCACAAACACCTAGTTCCTAATCCGTGATCATACGAGCATACAGTTTCCCTTGTCAACTCTCACTTCCAACACCATCCACCATCTCGCCTCACCTCAACGGCAGCGCCTGGGATTCCAGCTTGCTCTGCTCCTCGCCCGCGTCCATATACAAGTCAATCAGGCACCCGGCGGACCAGGCCTGTGTAGGGCTCTGTCACTTCGTTAGCAAACTGCCGTCCCCCAAAACGTACCAACATCATGGACAGAGAGAGCGGAGATACCGTCACGATGAAAGGGAAAAGAGAGACAGAAACTCACCGAATCAGGACACTCCTCCCCGCCCTTCTGCGTCAGCTCGGTCAACCCGGCCCACGGACTCCGCTGTATCATCTCCTTGCAGGCGATCAGCCTCCTAGTGACCTGCTGGAACGCCTCGGTACGGCCCTCCGCGTCCTGCGGCCCCCTGCGCATCAGGTCAAACTTGAGCAGGGCGCGCAGGAAGAAGCCCGTCGGCCACAGCCACTCGGGGCCCTGGTGGTAGTTGCGCCCCTTGCTGGTCGCAAAGTCGTCGCTGTCCTCGCTGTTGCGGTAGTACGGCCGGTAGTTCAGGTCCGACGGGTCCAGCGTGGCCATGCCCGTGGGCCCGCGCAGCGCGGCGTCGGCGACGCAGAGCGCGTGCATCGCGTGGGACGGGTCGAAGAGGTCCGGCGCGACCGTCATGGCGATGGGGAAGTTGGGGCGCAGCTGATAATCTTCGTATTCCTTGCCCGAGCGGTAGAGGTCTTTGTAGATGCCGCGGCGGTTGATGACGGCCGGGTTGACGTCGTAGTCGGCGTCGGAGGAGGGGGAGAGGGGCACAAAGAAGCAGCGTTCAAAGTTGGACTTGATGAGGGTTGCCCAATCTTGAAAGCTGATTTCGGAGCCGTCGGCTTTGCGGACGGATGATGGCGAGTAGTGTCCCTGCTCGTTGAGGGTTGACACCCAGTTGAGGGCGCTGTAAAGGAGACCAATGATCTCGACAGCGGCGCCGTCACGAGGGGTGCCAGGGACGCCTTTGGAACCTGCCCTCTCGCTCTCCCCCATCTTATCCATCCAGGTGCCGCAGTTTTGCTGATTGCCGCCAAAGACGAAGCCGTTGCTCCAGTCGACCTTGATCTCCTGGTTGAAACCCTCGTCACGCATCTGCATGTCAAGTCCTGTGCCGGCGTTCGCCTCCCTGAACTTCATTCCCTCGGCATGGCGCTCGAAAATCTCCTGGATGATTTCACGGATAGTGCTCTCCTTGCTATACGCCCGTGGGTCGTCAGTAGGGAACCAGGTGTCGTCGTATGGCAGGAACCGCCGCTTGACCTTCTCGTCCATCAGGGACAAGCCATCGGGCGCTAGTCGGGTGTAATCTTGGATGCACTGCAGGAAGAACCAGACGGAATCTCGGGCATTGTAGCGCGGAGTATTGCCGCTTCCGAGGAGGTTAGGAATCATGCCGTGCTTGAGGACGCTCGCGAAAGCGCGGATGTGCTCCCTTGCCTCGTCAAAACGACCCGTGCCCAGGTACAAGCCTCGAAGAGAAATGAAGACGTCCCGGCCCCAGCAGCGCGCCCACTCAACGGCAAAATGGGGAAGACCGGCAGCAAGCGACGGAACCAGGCGGTCCGGGTAGAGCGACGCAGACTTGACGAAACCAGTCTGCTGGACGCTAACCATGGCGAGGCTCTGCACGAACCATTGTCCGTTGCGGATGTTGTTGTTCATGAGAGAGATTCCTCGCTCGGTGGCGGCCATGTAGGCAGTTCGGAGCACCAGCCCAAAGTAGCGCGGAAGAAGGAAGCTGGGAATGATGCGGATGGCATCAAATCGTTCCTTGATCCATGCTCCGGCGTTAGCCAGACGGCTGTAGAGCGGTTGCTGGCAAGCACGCTCCAACCTGCCGGCGATGTAGTCGAGAGCCCACTGCCCGTCGCGAAGGTTCTGGCAGAGGGGGTGGGCGAGGTTGTTGTCCGTGATAATGTCCTTGAGAACGCTCCACCACCCTTGCAGGCCGGCATACACGAGCTTTCCGTGGCCAGGAATGTCATAGACGCCATCCCGTCCCTCGCTGGCGTCGCGCTCCTCCGGCTCACATTTGTAGAGCAAGAAGTTTAAGTCGTCCATGTCGAGTTCCTCCATCGCAGCCTTGGCACCCGATGTCACAAAGGTATCCAGACCACTCGAATGCTCTGCCGTAGGGATCCAGGTCTCGAACAAGGCAATGCTGCCAGGCGGGAACCTGTCACGGACGGTAATGATGGTGTCATCTCCCTTGATCTCCATGCGAATGCCGGGAACCGCAACGACGCGGCTCGGCAAACCACGCAAGTGCCTTTTGTCGCTGAGAACCTCCTCCACGGCTTCCTTGCTCGCATCCACCTCGAGCATCCAGCTGCCGAGATGTTTAGCTTTGGTACCCGTGAGGCGGACCGGGTTGAATGCGCCGCTTCCGTTGCCATAGCCGGGGAAAGCAGTGTGGGCAATGAGGAAGTACCCCTTCCGAGAGCCCGGATGCACCCTATGCACCGTGACATACTCGTCCTCGTGGTGGATGTGCGTCTCGTCGTAGCCGTCCATCCCCATGAGGGTGTGGATCTGGTTGAGCAGCTTCTTCACGCCTGCAATGCCACCTTTGCCCTCGTCAACCTTCACCGGAAACTTGGAGGCCTCGGATGTGTAGAGGCGGGTCTCCCCGACGAGGTCGACTAGCTTGGGGTAGATCTCGTCATATCCCATGACACTTCCCGTTGCGCTGGCGCACATGCTGACCAAGGCGGCATTCGGCAAAGTGTCGCGGGCGTCCCGCTTTTGGGCGGGAGCCTCGTTATCATGGGTACAGTCCATGAACAATGCTTGAACAGGGACGGGTTTGATACGGCGAGTGATCTCGCGGATGTACTCGTAACCGTTCATGGTGGTCTCCCCGGGACTGCGCACCTCGGTGCTGGAGATCTCATCCACTTCAAAGCTTCCGATGGGGCGGCCGCCGTGGCGATGAACAAGGCGGCTGAGCTCGCCAGTACTCCAAGCCTGCATGGCCTCACGGATGAGGGCGCTGATGCCAAGCCGCCTAACGAACACATAGTCCATCTCCTCGGAGCCAGTGAACAGCTCAGCAACGACGTAGAGGTTGGGGCGAACACGACGGGCTTCATCCAGGATGTGCTCGGCGACGTGGAGAGGCGTGGAATGGCAGTTGTCGATGCGCAAACCGGCAAAGTACTTGGCGAGCATGCGCGCATACTTGGTCATGTGCTCCCAGAGCCAGGGGCTATCCTTTGGCCCATTTCCATACCGCAGCTTGGTGCAGTCGCCCCAGACAATGACCTCTCGACGGAGGTAGACTCGAGATTTCGGGCCGGCATGGTCGACAAGGGCGTTTCCGCCCCAAACCCACCCGTTGTTCACAAGTACCAGATCCTCCTTCTTGTGCTTGGCGGTGATTTCGTTTCGCGGCAGGCGAGTGAAATACGACTCAATCAGGGGGTTTTCGTGGTTGATCGGTCCCAGTTTCGGACCATGCTCATCCAGGCGGACGTACTTGATCCGGTTGAAGAGCTGCTGGAGGGTTTCGGCCACTTCAGTGTCGTATTCCTTGTAGAATGAGACATTGGCAATGTGGAGGACCTCGACCATTTTGGTCTGGGCCGCCGCTTGGTCAGCGGTGTTTCCTTTGTCGCCCTCATATCTCCCGAACAGGGCTGACAAGAGGGCGGCGGCGGCGCTGGGCTCCACGCTCCTCCTGAACCGCTCCCCCAGGCGGTCCCTCCCCTTCAGGCCGTGCTGCACCAGCCACTGAGCAAGCTCTTCCGAGGTTGCTGAGCGTAAGGTGTCGGGCCCACCGGCGGGGAGGGACCCTTCTGAAAACGTGGCCTTGCCAATGGCCCACGACTCGACCGCCGCATCAGCGTCTCGCTCGACATCAAGGACGTAGTACTCCCAGAGACGGATCTCGGCGATGACCTCCTTTTTGATGGCTTCCATGATCCCGACAAGATCATCCACAGACTTGAGCTCAGTAGGCAGTCCGAGCTGCTCCAGCTTGTACCCCAACTCCAACAGCTTCGTGTCCAGGAGGTAGGCCGACTCCAGCCAGGGGGCTGTTGTCAGATTGTAGCCCGCCTCTGGATGCTCCTGCAACCACTGGCTGTTGTGGGCGGTGTGGTTGAGAACAATATCCGTCAGGCTGAGCAGAGAGTGGTTCTTTTCCAAGCTCTCGACCATCTTCTGGACGTCCTTCTCGCCCTCGGGGAAGCAGGCGGGGTCCCAGCCGAGCTGGTCGTACAGACTGTAGGGCGAGTTCGAGGCGCCTCTCACCTGGAGCGGGGTGAAGTGCACCATGTTGTAGCCGCGGTCGCTGATGCCCCGAAGATGGCGCTCCCAGTCCTGCGGGTATTTTCCCATGAACTTGCTGATAACAGAGAATACGGACAGCGCAGGGAGCGGCAGCGGCCGGCCCTCCAGCGTCAGGCGCGGGGCCACGTCTATGTAGTACCATGGTGTCGTCTGCGTCCTGGGCTTAAAGCCACCGCCGGACCGGGTCAATTGGCTCGCTAGGTCGGGCAATTCGGCATAGGTGGTGTAGAAAGCGTAGGCTCCGGCTTCGTAAATCGGGATCGTGATCTCGATTGTGCGGTTGAAGTCAGGCACGAGCCTGTGGTGGAGAGGATCAGCATTCCCGGCTCATCCTCCCGACCGAGAAGGGTCGCAAAAGAGAGCAACTTACTTGAATTCGCGGAACTTGTCGCGGCGGAACTCGACGCCCCGCTCGGGGATGTTGACCCACAGGCTGCCGTGACGGCAAATGCTTGAGGTGCCCTCGATGGCGAAGCGTATGGCGATGGGGTCGGTGGTCTTGGGTGCTAGGTAGATGTATTCTCCAGCGACTTGGGGCGAGCCATCGTCGTTGAGCGGCAGCAGGTAAACTTCGTTGGAAACCATGGTTTTGGGCACCATGTTGGTCGGAGAGAAGGGAGCTCGAGAGCTCCGAAGCGGGCTGCTGTTCTTGGGGTAGCTCGGTAGCTAAGCGAATGCTTGGAGGTAGATCGCCCCGCTGCTGAGTCCGTCCTAATGGTGCCGATTAGTCTCCAAGGCACCAGATAAGACACAGGCACAGAGCAAGAGATCTGAGGATCCTCGACATCTGGGAAGTGGAATTGATTCAGAGTAAAAGCGACGGGAGGCAGTACAGGCCGAGAGACACAACGGTGGAGTCGGTGTAAGGTCGTTCAGGGATTACTTCCAAGGTTTTTGGAATCGAACTCAGGCCGATCTGGAGAGACAGAGAAGGGCTATAATGATGCGAGCAACCAGGCAGAAGGCGGCCAGATTTGAATCGTCAAAAGTACCTTGGAAGGGCAGGAATATGTGCTGGCAGGGTGAAACAGGGCAAGTTGCCCGACGCCGCCTGTAGAGGGTCGGTCCCCTGAGGGTTCGCCCGGGAACGGGCCTGGGCAGCCTCGCTGGGTTTGCTATTGTTGCACGATCAATTTGGAAGTTTCGGGTCGGTTGGCTGGTCGTGAATCCTGGCGGCGATGTCATCAGCGGGGCACAGATAGTGGACATTGCGGCGCCCGATCTTGCGTGTTGGTTTCAGCAATGCCAAAAACGTGGTTGGCAGGCCGGGGATGAGGGTCCGGCCGGGTTCCGCGAGGCCAACCCAACAACTTAAAGCGGGTTGCTGTGATTTTGATTGATGAGTCGAGGACCAGCGACCTCTACTGCGGTACACCGATCGATTGTTGTGCAATGGCGGGGGACAAACATTCCCAATCTCGTCTCTGTGGCATCGTGAGCCCGGTTCGCCAACGTTTCGGGCCTTGACCCAAACATTGTATGTAGCACGCAAATTGCAGACTCGCTAGTAGCAGGCTTCATCATCGGTTGTCATTTTTCGTCTTCTTGATTGCTTGCGATCTGAAGCCGTTGACATCGCTTCCTCCGAATGGTCATGACGTCAGCGCCCAGGGCGGGAAGAGAGATTCATCTTGGCAGGTCTGTGCTTCCGCCCAGTCCAGACCACGAAGCGACGCAAGTTGTCGAAATTGGCAAACCGCCCGGCATGACAACGACGATGAAATTTTCCAATCCGTCCGCGCTTGAGAAGAAAAATGGGCTTCGAGATGAGACGGTGTGCTTGGAAAGGCGGTGACAATGGTGGGACCGAAGATCCAGAAGCTGTCGAAAAAAGCTGGTAGTGGTGTTTGTGTTCTTGTCCCTGTCGGCTCCCCCAGCTCAGTGGGATGGGAGCTCAAATGACCACACCGCGAATAAGAGACTCGGTACACGATAGAACATGTGGAAAAGATGTACTCAACTCGTCGTTAACTCCGGCCTGAGCTGTAGGCGTATGCCTCGGTCTCAGGCCATGAGCTGCCTTTGAAGTGATCTTCGAGCCAGTCGCTGATGTGTTGCGCCAGTCCTTCTTCCTTGGAAACTCTAGACCCAGAGCATGATGGGACGCGACTTCGAAGCTCAGTCACTTCGGTGAGACCGTGAGAGCGACAAGTTTGACGAGATAAAAGAAAAAGGCTCGGCCGAGGTGGTCAACGAGCCGCCTTAGTCAGCTTTCGATCGAATAGACAGTGAGGCCGTGTCTTCGCCACCATTCAGGCGCGAAATTCAACGCGAAAGTGATGGGTCTCCGGATTCTGATTGGAGGAGCCAGCAACCCTTGGTAAAAGCACAGTCTGTTTATTAAAGAACGTCGCTACCTTGGCTAGCGCTCCCGGGAACTATCTTAGTCACATGCCCGGCTTGCCGAGGCAGGCTCAGCTTGAAAAGGAAGGCGGTGTTCAACTGCCTCTTGCGTCATGGTTCGCTGATGAACGGACCAACCGTTCCACTTGCGAAAATATCACAAGCCTGGTCGATTCGGGCAGTGGCGGCCGTCTGAATCACCACAGAACACGAACAATTGTGCAGATAGGTCTATCCGGACCACAAAAAACTTTTCAGCCGCTCATGTCAAGGGCCGAGAATGCGAGGTGTCTCCATGCGGTCTTCCCTGCTGGCAACAAGTAAAACGAGTTCTGCTGTCATCCCTGGCTTGCGGCCATCTCCGTTTCACCCATCCATTCCAAGCCAGCTTCGCCGGTCACCGCCTGCCGTTTTCTCAACCAACGTGACCGATTTCCACAAGCATATCCACTTAAGAAACCGCCCGCTCCAGTGTTCAACGCCCAAAGCTTGTCATCCGAGCTCGACCCTCCCATCCCAACAGTCTCGACACTCCCTCCCAACCTCGACTCGTCTAGGCCCGAGACACTACTCGAATTCCTGTCCGGCTCGCACAAGCCCTCGCACTACTCGGGCACTTTCCTACACAGCAAGGATGGCGGTTTCTTCTGACTCTCCCCGGCGCAAGCACAAGGTGACTGTCGTCGGGTCCGGCAACTGGGGCACAACCGTCGCGAAGCTCGTCGCCGAGAACACCCGGGAGAACTCGGACATTTATGAGGAGGATGTGCAGATGTGGGTGTTCGAGGAGGATGTGGTCGTTCCCAGCGACTCCCCCCACTACGACCCTGCCGTCGGCGACAAGCCGCAGAAGCTCACCTCAATCATCAACACTTACCACGAGAACGCCAAGTACCTCCCCAAAATTCCTCTACCGCCCAACGTCATTGCCAACCCCTCGCTGGTGGATGCCGTCAAGGACTCGTCCATTCTCATCTTTAACCTTCCGCACGAGTTCATCGGCAACGTCTGCCGGCAGATCAAGGGCCACACCCTTCCTTCGGCCAGGGGCATAAGCTGCATCAAGGGCGTGACTGTGACCGAGGACAAAGTCGAATTGATTTGCGAGTACATCAGCGAGGCGCTGGGGATCTACTGCGGCGCCCTGAGCGGCGCCAACATCGCCAACGAGATTGCCAACGAGCTGTGGTGCGAGACGACCATCGCGTACAACACGCCGCCCTGCGACCTGCGCGGCGAGAACGGTGCCGCCGATGGCGATGCGGATGGGGAGGTGCACCGCGATGCGCGCGGGAAGCCCAGCAAAGTACAACTCACGCCCGTGCCGCTCGACTATCCGCCGGTAGACCACGCCGCGCTGCACAGACTGTTCAACCGGCCCTACTTCACCGTGTCGATGGTGTCGGACGTGGTCGGCGTGTCGCTCGCCGGGGCGCTCAAGAACATTGTCGCGCTCGCGTGCGGCTTCATCGAGGGCCACGGCTGGAACATGACGGCCAAAACGGCCGTCATGAGGCGGGGCATGCTGGAGACGATCCACTTCTGCCAGGAGTTCTTCCCTGAGACGATCCAGGAGATGACTTTCTGGGAGAGCGCCGGCTGGAGCGACATGATTGTGAGCTGCACGTCGGCGCGCAACTGGCGCTACTCCAAGATGGCCGCCGAGCGCGGGGTGTCGCTTCACGAGATTGAGAAGACCGAACTCAATGGCCAGAAGCTGCAGGGCATCTCGACGACGAAGGAGGTCATGAGCTTTTTGAAGGCACGGGGCGTGCAAGACAAGTATCCTCTGTTCACAGCGGTGGAGGGGATCGTTGACGGAACCTTCAAGGTGGAAGATATTCCTGTGCTCTTCAGGCGGCAATAGAAGTGTGATGTGGGGTCGGCATGCGGTGGTTTAGATGATGTGGCATCGTCCCACACGGGACCAGCTGGTTGTGTCCAGTTGAATCTATTTAGATGTGCTGAACCCAACTGCGTGCCTCGGTGATTTGACAAGAATTACATCGAGATTGCGCTTTGTGTCTCGAAGAACATTGCCAATTATTCTCAACAGATCCCGGAGAGCATCAATCTCCCTCATCAGCCCCAAGTGCCCTCCAACGCCGCCAAGATCACTGATACCCATCCAGCAAAGCCCTTTTCTCCTCATCAGCAACCTCCTCTTTGCCCCTCAGTTTATCGGCATAGCTCGACCTCCTCGCTCTCTTGCCCCCCGCAACCCCCGAGCCCTCATCATCCAGCGTCCTCTCCCCATCCAGGAAGATCTTCTTCGCTACTGCGTCGTAACTGATCCAAATCAGGTTGAACACCACCGTCAGCGGCCCCACGAGCCAGGGCGGCGACCTCCCACGCTCATCAGCAAACAGCCGACCGCACGTCATTCCGATCAGGAGCAGCGGCATCCAGAAGCCCAGGAAGAGGGCCTGGCCCCACTTCTGACGGCCCGTCGTGATGGTGTACGGCTGCAGGGCGCCCAGGTAGGCCTGGTAGTCGGCGGGGAGCTCGTGCTCGCGCGCGCCGTCGCGGAGGAGCTTGAGATAACGCGCTGACGGCTGGGCGTAGTCGGCCTCGGGCCGGCAGACGGGGCGGAGGAGGCGGGTGAGCCAGGACGGGAGGGAGAGGTGTGGGGGTTTCGGTTTGGACGGGTCGTCACCGTCGTCTTCGTCGCGACTGGGGCTGGTGGCGGTGTCGGGCAGGCGAGGGGCGTAGAGGGTGTGTACGAGGAACGGGGTGGGAGGGATCGGGATGGGGGGCTTCTCCGGCACGCGCACGCTGGGCGGGAGGACGATGCAGGGGATGAGGATGTCGTGGTAGCTTGCGCCGCCGCCCTCGGTTGCGACGATCTTGGCATAGTCGTCGGGCGTGACCTCGTACACCACACCGTACAGCCCTTTGTTCCAGACTGGTGAGCGCCGCGCGAGCCCGTCTTCTTTGTTCCTTTCGTCCTCACTGGATGGAAACGATGGTGGAATTGGGGGCCTGGGAATCTCGGGCGGAACCTTCGGCGGATCGAAAGGCGGTTTTCGGCCCGGGATCTTGCGTAAGCCTGTGTTGGCGAAGCATGGCTCTCGATAAGGGATGCCCGGCAGGTCGAACGTCAAGTCGAGCGACGGCGCCGAAACGTTGACCTGGCTCAGCGGACGGATGCCGCGCATGCCCAAAAACGTCTCGGCGCACATGTTGGAGCCATACGCGAGGTAGAGGACCGTCTTTGGCTTGACGGGCGCATCTTGACGGATTTTCTTTGCGAGGATCGGCTCGCTTGGAAAAGGTGTTGGCGAGACGTCGGGCTCGGAAAGCCGGGCGGCAGAGGTGCGTGGAATCGAAGATACCGGGGGATACGGCGCGCGGGCTTGCTTTGGCCGGGTTGCCCAGGACCAGAGAATCTGGATGTGGCGGAGACTCCAGACCGCGGTGTCGTCCATCGAATTTGATGAGACCGATGTCTCCGGCTCCGAGGAAAGTGGAGCTTTAGCGTCCATGCTCAACGTCAGTGCTGCAACTCCCTGGTTGAGAGTTCGAGACGGACTTAGGTGAATCGCAAACCGCGGCTGGGATGGCGAAATCGCAAGAAAGCGAACAGCATAATAATATATTCGTAGCGAGCACGGGTCAATGAGCTGACAAACTGGATAATAAGGAAATGTAACTCCTCTGCTCCTTTGACAGGCTGGCTCGACGCGTCAGCCGCCGGCAACGACGGATGGTGGGGTCGCGAGTGTGCCAAGACCGTGGATGGCTCCGTTGTTGGACCGAGTCCGAGTCATCTGACTCCTGAGATTCCTCAAGCGTCCGGATCATCTCGCTGCCCGGCTGCCTCCCGTCTACTGCTGCATGCAATCCTCGTGTTTCAACGCCAGCTGTGCGTGCCTCAATCCAGCTTCCTCCGAATGTCCGTTTGATTCGCCGAATAACCACGGCGGGAGCGATGGACCCGAGACCGCGTGCACCATGGAAGCTTCCGGGAGCGACAGCGATTTAGGAATGATGCTCGGGCATATCGGAACTCTGCGGCCAGAAGGGCTCGTTGCATGCCGGATTGAACAGCCTTGACCGTTGAGCTACCATTTCTGGTCTTAGGTTGGGGTGACCCTTTGCTTCGCCAGAAGACTCAAATAAAATCCATGAGTGGTAATCAAAGGCAAGCCGGATGCGAAAGATACATCCTCCAGGACACTTGGGCACAGAATCCAACAACCTGGAAATCTAGGAGAAGCAACATCGGTCATGAGTTCATTTGGGTCATCGGTGGCACGTCTCAGACTCAAACTCAAACGGCATAAAATACCTAGCCTGAGTACCTCAGGCAGCCCCAGCAGTGCAACAAAGGCAGGGAAACTGGGAAAGAGCAGGATACCTGCGCCTTCCCTTCGGCTTAACGAAACAATTCAAAAGGGGAGCACGGCAACCGCGTCCACGGGTCGCCGTGTTCGGGCTGCTGACCGGCAAGAATCTGAAAACTTTTTGGCGAAAGTCCCTCTTGTGGCCTAACTACGCTGACTTATTGGTCGACCCAAGCAGGCGTCGCCCGCTGTCCCCTCAATTTTTTCTACGCTTGCGTTGGTTTTGGACTTGTCACGCTCGATTCGAATCGTTTCTTTGTCGTTCAAGATGGACTACACTCGCCAGTCATCTCAGCCAGCCACCGTGGACTTGGTTCGAGCCGATCTGGCCGAGATATGGACCATTGACGAGTCTGAAGCTGAATTTCCCAAGAAACCACCCTCGATTTCCGCGATGAGCGACATGCTCGATTTTGAGTACATTCCCACCCCTAAAGTTCACACCTCAAAAGCTTCGCGGAAGGATCCTTTGCCCGATATTCTCGGTGATTTTCTGAAGACTTCACCCACCCGGAAAGAGAGACGAAGCGACAACCGCGGGAAGCGGGCTGCCAACAAGCCATCGACGAAACAAAACAAGCAGTCGCACAGCCAGGACTCAACTGCTTCATTCGAAGAATCCATTCCAATCAACCACAGTTGCAGCCCAGCTGATCCTGCTAGTCCTTCTCAATCGGCACGGAAGCAGCGGCATTCCTCTGACCTGGTATCACCGATACCCCAGGCCAACAAGCGCAAGCATCCCAGCCGGCCCAACGCAACTGATGGATCACAGACACGCAGACAGCATCACTCAACCCGGAAGCCTGCTGCTTCTTCTGCCGCTCGTAAAGGATCAGCCGAGCCATCCAAGCAGACAAAGACCGTCGCTGAGCCGGCGAATCTTGCTTCCGCCCGAAGCAAGTCTAAGGTGCGCAAGCAAGATGACGGGGTATTTGACTTGAGCGACGGGACGGATTCGGAAGCAGAGGCCAGGCCAAAGAAGCGTCAGGCCAAGCAAACAGCATCCAAGAAACCGCCTGCCCCTTGCGGTCGCACATCCCAGACTGCTGAGAGAAATCGTGCCCCTCCAGTCGCCCAAAGCAGCAAGACCGCTCGTACTTCCAAGAAGACGACTAACAAGGCTCTCGAGAAACCCAAATTCAAGCACGAAATGCCGATCTTAAACACAGATGGGCATGGCAAACAAGGAACTGTGCAGGAAGCTGAGCTAGAGCCGCACGATTACAGAAGCACTTCCCCCGAGTCCTCTCTGGCCAAATCAGACTCGGGCAGAGAAACTCCGATGGACCAACAGGCACCAACGATCCAGGCGGCAGACCCCGCGGAGTTGATCTCCCCGAGACTAAAGAAAACTTCGCCAGTCGCGCCAAGGGGATGCATGCCAGTTATACCAGACCCTCCAACACACCGGGAGGTTATCATCCTCTCCAGTGAGAGTCCAGAAGCAAGCAAAGTGGGAGCTGGCTCAACTTCGCCATTTTTCGTCGAGAAGGACCAAGAGCAACCGATTGAAAGCCCCGCTGCAGCTGCCGCATTAGAGTTGAGCCCCAACGGCGAGGCATCGCCAACCCGGCTTCGCATGGTTCACAGACGCCACGGTTTCACCCCTCCACCTTCCTTCCAGCCTCGAGCCCTTGGTAACAACGCTGCCATCTCTCCAACGTTGAATACCAATCGCCCCTTGCCGGCAAACATAAGAGAGGCTTTCTTTTCAGATGAGCGACCAGCGATGTCCTCATCGCCCTCAGTCCATCCGCTAGAGCCAGGTCTGGGCAATGGGGTTTTAAATCCCGAGGATATCTGGAGCCAGGCGGTGCAGGATGACTCCCCGCCGGCCATCCTCCATAGGATTGTCTCTGTGAGTGCAGCACCCCTTCATCATGAGGCTATAACAGGCGTCTAACTCTTTCAAGCTCTTGCACCGTTCGCTGAAGCCCAGAGAAGAGGTAGTTCGGGACATTGTCGCCGATTACGAAGAAAACGCCTTCCGCTTGCTTGACAGCTTGAGTGGACGCCATGGCCAAGAGAGAACGGAAACGTTGTTGGCGCTGAAGCAGGCATCTCGAGCGGCATTCTCAGTCTTCTCCGGCGCAGGACATGACATGGCTGTCTTCATCAACAAGCTCCGAGACATGGACGTCAACCATACAGCAAGCGCGTTGGCACGTCCCGTTCTCGCTCAAAAGCTCGACACAGTGGCTCGGCTCTCTCAGGCCAAGTTGGGTAGCTACGTCCGCGACGAGCCATCTGGCGGTGACGCAGCAAGTGAAGCAGATGACGGCCCAGACGTTCTGACGGAAACCTACCGACTCAAGCTGCTCGATGTGGTCCAACGACCAGATCAGCAGGTTTCTACGGCAACAGATGGAGTAGATATGCGGGTTGATGACTTCATCAAGCGGTACCTTCAGGGCGAGACCAGGAAGACTCAGCATCCTGAGGTCAGCCAGCTGGAGAAACAAGCTCGGAATGCTGATGAGGCTTTAGAGGTCCTCCTGGACGGCATTCTTGGTACGATGAAGGAGAGCAGGGGTGGCGTGAGCTTATCCTCCGGCTAGAGGTGTGGTGTTGGTCTCGCTGCTACAGATACAACGTGGGTGCAAAAGTCTGTGCTACTCGTATCGAGAGAGGCGTTCAGGCGGTGCTTTTCTCACTGTTGGGGAGGGAGACGTGGAATGATCTTTGAGGATGTCAGGGAAGTTTTGCAAGAGTTGGCGGTTGCTACCATTGACAGGCACGGACTTGACGATTCAGTTTGCTGGAAATATTCAGTTACTTGAAAGCTTACTTCTCAGAGCAGCTACGGGAGAAGAGAGGGGAATGAATCGATGTGTCGAGTGTGGTGGGTACGGACGAGTCAGTTGATACAGGATGCCGTGAGGCAACCCCCCCTTCCGTCCCACGCGATTGCTTAATTAGTATTTCAGCTATGCTCCCAGGGGGGCCAGACTCCTACCTCCATGAACAGCATCTTTAGCCTGCCATACAAAGCTTCAGTTGTGAGCCATTTGACAATCCTTCCGGGACGGATCTAAGACCCCAGTTTCACCGATTATGTCCAATCCGACCGCCGGCGCCTCGCCCTCTACTATCCAAGACGCCTGGGCCCTCCACAAAGAGCACAGCATCTCAGTGAAATCGCGCGGTTTTCAACCACACCAGAGCATCAAAGAAGCGACCCACCCAAAAACCAAGGCAAACTTCGCTGGATGAGCCACTTCTCCTCCATGGCTTCGTCCCATTGTCCGGGGATGGGCGGGGGTGGTGAGGGCGAGAGACGAGCAGACCTTTTCTTGGTCTTCTTATTGTCCTTCTTGCCCAACACCTCCCCTTTCTCTCGGTTTTTGTCATCCTTGCTGTTGTCTTTATTGTTGTTGTTATTGTTGTTTTTATCGCCGTCGCCCCGGTCTTTTGGTCCCGAAGGGTCCTCATTCTTCTTCTCGCCCCGATCACGATCCTGTTTCCCGTCTCCTCGAGGACCTTGATGTGGCTCTGGCTGTGGCTGTGACTGCCTCTCACTTTCACATCCAACATGGCCACTTCCACCACCATCGACACTATCGGCCTCAGATCCGCCAGCTCTGGTCATTGTGGGGTTTCCATGGTATATTTCGTCTCTCGTCCGCAACCTGCGCAGCACCTCCAGGGGCGGGACCTCCGAGCGCACGGGGTCTTGTATACTACGCCACACGTCCCGGGTGTTGGTCGCGAACATGGCAGCAGCCGGCGGGGACGCGGAAGTAAAAGCGGAAGCGGAAGCGGAAGCGGAAGCGGAAGCGCGGGCGGGTCCGGCTAGGCTCTCCGGGATGTTCCTGCTGCAAGGGTCAGTACTGGTCTGGCTGGCGGTGGTGGTTGCTTTGGGGCTGGGTGTTGAAGTGGGAGGGGACCTCCAGTCCTCGTCAAATGTCGCGCGGCCAGGAGGTGGACGTTACCACTTACCGAACGGTGCTCTCGCGAGTGGGCGTCTGGGCCATGAGCTCGGTAGTTGGTGGCTTGGATTCCCTGTCCGCCTGGGCTTTCAAACCCCTGACTGTCTTGTTCTGTTTCCTGGGAAGTGTTAGTGATGTCCTGAGGATCATCTTCAACCATGATTCCGGTGTAAGTGGGAGGGTGTGGCGGAGGGGGGTCGTTCGGGAGAGGCGATACGACGGCTTCAGTAGGCTAGGGGTGATAGTCATGCACCTCCTTTCCGAAGCATATGCGTATGGTGGAGAAGAGTCGAGTACGTCCCTTTTTTGGAACAGTTCGAAAGGCCAAGTCACATGCAGCTGGCCCAGCTGCCGAGACGAGCTTGGAGCCAGGCATCGCCGGCAGAGACGTCGAGGGTCTCCACGCCGAATTGCCAGTGCCATTGTGTCGAATATAATTATGATTGTAGGACTCGCGGGGATAAGACTGTGTTCAGCTCGGTCGAGAGTTGTTGAGCGTGTTATGAGCAACGGAAGTCAGGGCGTATACCACAGAATGGAGCGAGGACGGTGGCACCAGAACTTGAGTGCTGTAAGATATCCAGAACAGGACGAAGGTTTATATTCTTGGAAATGATGCAACTTTTGGAGACACTGGGCAGCCATCACCGTCGAAATATGCAAGAAGCCACGGCCTGCGTACAGATGTTGACCTGACGCCGCTAATTACGCTCAGACTCTGCAGGTCCGCAAACCGTGGCTGCGTGTACAGTCATGAGCTCTGCGCAGGGGGCTTGAGGCACTGCAGCATGATGCATTACACGGGCATGATCTGTAAGAGAGACGCTGCCCTGGATGCAGAGGTTTGTGATGTGATGGCACGTAGGCTTACAGTTCAACGCAGACCGTGGGATGCCTGACTGTACCTATGTGGCCGTTTTTCAAAGACAAACCGAAAGAATCAAGTATTACGAAGGTAGTATAAGGTACTGAGATGGCTTGCCAAAGACTGAGGTGATGGATTGCCAAAACGGAACCAAGCATGGTGCCCTACCTTAAGTAGGTACCTATTAGGTATCCTTGACACTTTTGGGATAGCGATGACGACTCGGAGTCCAGTGACCTCGCGTGTAAGTCTAGAAATATTACCGGAATGTCTGGAAAATCGTCAACTTATCATCATAAATCGTACATGTCTGTTGGAGGAAGAAGTGAAGACGGCAAGCGAATGGTGGATTGGTGGTTAAAACTTGAGATGCTTTTGACATCACATGTGGTTCCAGTTGTGGGAAGCTGATGTAGAACAGGGTATCGGCAGCATTTGGCGCATTAGGCCAGAGAGCATCTGTGACGAGGATGAGTTTTGGTTCGTAGGTCAGTCGGCATACATTGGCTAGGATTGGAGACGGTAGCGTCGGCTTGATGTGGAAGGGCGGTACAGAATAGAACGAGACAAACAACGAAAACGAAAAACAGAGTTCCAAGCAAACCAACAAGGCGAAGCATAACTCCCGAAGGCGTTGTCGCGCCTGTCAAAAGGAGCTCAGCCTTGCTTATACAAACCCTCTGGAGGCCGTTGCTCAAGCTTGGGCAGTTGGGCGGGCTGCTTGGTCGAGACCGGGTAGGTCGGTGCCCACATCGTCACGGCCATGCCTCGGCCTTTCTAAGGCCAAGCCGACGAGCATGTGCTGCTTTGAAGATCTGGCCTCTCACGTCCGCAGGTTGTCGTTGGGTGGTTGGGTCTGTTTGCTGCCGCTGCCGCTGCCGCTGCCGCTGCCGTCCCAACGCGCAACGACGCAGAGCAAGATGCAGTCAGTCAGGGCATTTCCGTGCACCAACGACCGTGGAAACGATTGAGCTTGGAGTTTTGGACGTGCCAGACTCTTACTGTGTACTGTGGTAGCTCTGGCCAAGGGTTCTGAATGCCTCGGTCGGAATGAGGGCGCAGCTTGGCTTCAAGCCTCAGCCAAGGCCTGAAATTTGACGTTTGTTATTGGGTTGTGACGTCTCACGGCCAGCGCACAGCACAGCCCAGTGCCGAGCGGAATGAAGCGTCTTGGCAGACTTAGCCGGGGCTGGCTTCGCCGGGGTGAAGATGACGTCTGCTCTAGGAGGCATCGTGACTCTCGCAGACCGTCACGCTCTCGGACTGCCGAGTCCGCAGAGGAAAGGATCGAAAGAAATCTTCTCTCCCACGCCTCGGTTTTCCCGAACGTCTCTCGATTTGTCTCCCCAGAATTTACGGTTTGGATCGACAAAAGAGTCGGCGCCTTGGCGAGTCACGAGTGCCCGTGTGGGTGCAGCAACCTCAAGTGGGCCCGTGCCCAGCCTCAAAACTCGTCTTCTGCCTCGCATCCGTCCCGTCCTCCCCGGTCCTCCCTACGAAGTTCCCCGCGAAGTCGTCCGAATTGATCGTCGGCGACAGCCATCTCAGCAGCGGCGCACTGCCGAGCTTGACTGCGTCCCCTCCGAGGTTCTCGATAGTCACCAAACCAGCCACCTTCACCATCGACTGGCCGGGCCGTGCAGATTCCTGTCCACTAATAGTTCCCATCGAACCTGCGAGCCTCGCCGGCACAGGGTCAGCAGATCGAATTCCGAATCCTCAATATCCTCCATTTCGGTTCGTCTCGCCGTGCCTTCCGCGCTGCTGCTGCTGTTCTTTGCCTTCGTTGCAAAACCACCACCATCTGCCGGCGCGGCGAGCAACCCACCTCGATCTATTTCTACCCTGACCTTCATCCGCTCCATCCGACCCACTCGTCGACTGCCGCCTCCTACGCGATGCGTTTTCGGCAGAGTATGGCTAGGCATTTTGGGGACAGCGTAAGGACCCGGACTTCGCTTTGCCCTGGCGGGGAGCCCTTGTCGAACTCGGAACTCCTTCCGCAAGCGCGAGGGATGTTTGGCGAGTCGGAACATTGGTGGGGTCGAGACGGGTGCGGTGGTAAAAAATGACATGGGCTGTGGTCAATGGGATATGAAAGGCCGATGCCGTTGTTTACTCGTACACTGGCTCGCTGTATTGCTGTTTTACGTGGAATTGTCTTTGGTGGCGGATGCTCGCGGTTGATCTTGTTGTTCAGGCTGTGTACTAATATGTGCATAGCTCTCCATGTCTCCTCCGAAACCATACCTCTCTTGTAAGTCTACACCCAGCCACACACTGGCGTGGTGCTTTGCAAGCTGACAGCCGCCCCTCCATAGACTACGATATCCGCCGTACGTAAAGAACCACCCCGCGGTGTCACCGTTTGACTGCTCTAGCTGACCTGCCTTCCAAGTCGACACCGAAGATATCAAGGCCCTCAAACATGACTGGCTCACGGATAGCGTATGCTCATACTTCGTTATCCTTCTTCTGCCCGCTGACTGACGACCATCTAGGCCATTGCGTTTTGGGAAGAGTATGTGCCAACCATGACGCCCAGTTTCACTGGCTCTATAGCATTGTCTAACATGCGCAGATGGCTCGAGCGGGAGATTTTACCTAAATTCCCCCAAGCCCGGATAGTTCTCCTTCGGCCCGTCGTCTCGCATCTCCTGATGCAGACGACCGATCTAAAAAACGACGCTTCTGCCCTACCCGACTTCCGCAAGGTCACGCACATATTCCTACCCATTAGCGACAGTCGGGATCGCTGGAACGCCGACAGCGGCTCACACTGGTCTCTCCTCCTCGTGTCGGTTATCGACCGGGTCGCGTTCCACTACGACTCGCTCGGCGGCTCCAACTTCACGGCGGCCAGGAGGGGCGTCGAGCGGCTGAGCTGGGTGCTGGGCGTGCCGCTTCGGTTCCACCAGCTCGAGGACACGCCTCAGCAGGAGAACAGCAAGGACTGCGGCGTGTTTGTCTGCATTCTCATGAGGCACCTGCTTCTCAAGCGGCTCCTCAATGCCAACTCCAACGAGAAGGTGTCCATGTCGATGGCCGGCAAGATGGTCGACAGCCGTGGCGGCAGGAAGGAAATGCTCAAGATCGTCGAGTCGTTGCGCAAGGAGGGCGAGAGGCGACGCAGCGCCAGTCCCTTTGCGGGATCGTCAAACGACCCACCGCGCATCGACTGACTAGTGGCGATACTGTGACGATTTCATACTTTATGACTGGACCGGCGTTTGTGGTTGTGCTTGTGGGCAGGGTCTTGACGGGCACCGAGGGGCGTGTTTTGGCAGAACCCATTTGCATGGCGTTTATGTTTGAAGGAGTTGGGGCGTTCGGCAGAGATCCGAGTACCCCTGGGTTTGAAGGGTGATTTCCAGTATGAATCATGGTTGGAGTGGTTTCGGGCATGGCCATTTTACACGGAGGTTTCTGGCATGTGAGAAGCGCCAAGGTGTAGGCTCCCACCTTGGACCAGTCCAAAATATCCGAGTTCATATACTACCGCAACGAGTTCAAGACATTACCGTGACCATCACACGTCATTGTGCCACCTTACATAGTAACTGAGTAGCGTGTAGACAACGAAGCCGAGTTAATCATGTCTTGGCTAAGAAGGCAGGGTTCTGTTCCATCGTCGCCGAGATAAACCCCCTCAACGCTGCCCACCGACTTGACGCCGCCGGTGTCTGTGTCTGTGTCTCCCCTCTTTGCTTCCCTTCCCCCGCCTCCGTATCCATCTTTTCACCTGCCGCAGGTGCAGCAGCAGATGCACCGCCGGCGGCGGCAGCCGACGAAACAGTGGCGAGCTGCGCCAGGCTCCGCCCAAACCGCTCCATCTCCCCCCTGACCAACCTCTCCTTGCGCTTCAGCGCCCCGGGCCGGCTCTTGAGGCTCTTGTGCCGCACCTTGCCCTGCCGCGCCTGCTCGGCGTCCATGGCCTCGCCCTCTGCCACCGCCTCGTCCATGTCGGCCCGGATGTCGTCGAGCGCGTCGCCCAGCGACTCGAGCGTCGTGACGAGCTTCTTCGAGGGGCGGCGCCGCTTTTGGGACGAGGCTGCCGACTTGGACTTGGAGGAAGACGACTTGGCAATGCGCGAGGCAAAGGCCGAGGATTTGATCAGGCGCTTGTCGCGCTTCGAGTTGATGAAGGAGTCGGTCACGACGTTGTTCTCGCGGTGGAGCTTGCGCGAGAGGAGGGGGTCGGCGAGGCGGGCGCGGGCTTTTTGGCGCGCTGTGAGGCGCTTGGAGGGGGCGGGCGCTGTTGGAGCCTGTGGGAGGTTGGAGGGGGAGGGGTTAGTTCAGGTTGGTGGGACTGACCGGGAGGGGGAAGAGAGGGAAATTTACCATCGCGAGTTTGTTGCTGAAGAGCCGATACCAATGTGGTGAGCTCGGAAAATAAGTGGAATTGTCGAGGATCGATGACAGCTCAAGTTTGCAACCATTCAGGTGAAGTGTTGGTCGGTAATTCCAGGCAAGGGATGGAAGTCCCATACCTGGACTTTTTAGTGGGGCATTGTTTTCACCGCCCTCGGGCCGGCTTCCACAAGACCCATACATGCTTGATCCATCGCCAAGACCAGCGGACCCTTCTTGTGGGGGAGGGCACTTCACTCAGCCCTACGGTACAGCGGCACATGCCACCCCCTGGTATTCAACCTGTCTGTAAATCTGGAGGCAGTGCAGGTTGCATCAACTAACACTACCTTACATACTTTACCTATTCCGGTCCCTTGAGGTTGGGAGTTATACCGGCCACTGCTGCGCTACGGAGGACAACCTGAGACCTCAGATGGAAAAGCTGAAATGGTTGGGGACTACATAGCCCAGGATTCTTGACGAAGGCGATAAAGGGGCTGGCTTCGGGTTCGCTTACAACACTGGTTCACTAGGTGGTTGGCGGTGAACATGGAGGAAGACACGAGGGATCGCCCCATCCCCAGCGGCACAGCTGCGTCCACGCCGGCCGCTCAAAATGGATGCAGTCGACAACTCACCGACGACGAGGTTGACAGATATTCCCGGCAGATGATTGTTCCCGGAATGGGAAAAGAAGGTGAGCCGGGGGTTTACTAGAAGGAAGGCCAATGCATGGCTAACCGCTAACATGGCAGGTCAACTCCGTCTGATAAACTCCCGTGTGCTGATTATCGGGGCCGGCGGGCTCGGTTGCCCGGCAGCTCAGTACATCGCCGGCGCCGGAATTGGCACCGTCGGCATTGTCGACGGGGATGTCGTTGAGACGTCCAACCTTCACCGTCAGGTCGGCCACGCCACCTCCCGGATTGGGATGAAGAAGGTCGAGAGCCTCATCACACACCTCAGGGGTCTGAACCCGCTACCCAGCTACATCCCCTATCCGACACACCTCACGCCGCAAAACGCGGCCGAAATAATCTCCCAATACGACCTCATCATGGACTGTACCGACAACCCAGCCACCCGATACCTCATCTCCGACATGTGCGTCCTGCTCGGCAAGCCCCTCGTCTCAGCCGCCTCTATCCAAAAGTCCGGCCAGCTGATCGTACTCAACTGCCCACCGACACCCCAGGGGCTAGTCGACGGCAACTACGCGCCCTGCTACCGTTGCTGCTTCAGAAAGCCACCGCCCCCCAGCTCGATGGTGTCCTGCGGCGAGGCCGGCATCATGGGCCCGGTGGTGGGCATGATGGGCGTGGCGCAAGCCGGCGAGGCCATCAAGATCCTCGCCTCGGCCCTGCACATCCCCCCCCGCCCACTCGCCGACGACGACGCAACGCCAGAAAGAAACCTCCGACAACCCACGCTGCTCATCTACACCTACGACCTCGAGAGCGCCGTGGGCCCCTACTCGTTCCGCGCCCTCAGGATGGGCGGCCGCAGGAGGAACTGCTTCGCCTGCGGCGAGGGCTCGACGCTGACGCTCGAGGGCGTCCAGGCCGGGAGCCCAAACTACGAGCAGTTCTGCAGCATGCCGACGTCGAGAGCCAGCCTGCCGCAGGAGGAACGCATCACGGCCGCCGCGTACCATGCTGCGAAGGAGAGGGGCGAGCTCTCGGAGCACATCCTGCTCGACACGCGGGAGAAGGAGCACTTTTCGTTCGGGTCGATTGAGGGGGCGGTGAATGTGCCGTTTGGAAAGGTGCTGATGAAAGCGGCGGCTATCATGAGGGATGGGGGGTCGGGCAGGGATATTCTGCCGGTGGAAGCGGGCGATCGTGATGCGCCGATTTTTGTGGTTTGCCGGACGGGGCTGGATTCGCAGGAGACGGTGGAGAAGTTGAAGGAGCTAGGCCTGGATGATGGGGGGAAAAGGAAGATTGTGGATATTGCTGGAGGGATGAGGGCGTGGAAGCAGGATGTGGACCCTAGCTTTCCGTTCATATGACATGAGGATGGGTTAAGAAACCTGAACGAGGCGAGCGCTAGGGGTCGACGGCACGAGGCATCAAGCGGAGACTTTCGCTGGTTGTTTGGAGATATCCCACTATGTCACAACCGAGAGCCCCTGGACGCCCGCAAACCCTTGATAAAAAAGATAAGAAACTGTCACAACAACCGGTGCCCGTTGCCAACTCAAACTGTGGGCTATCACGCAGCATTTCTCCGCTTATCAAACAAGTATCGAGTTTATCCATTTGTACTTTTATACCAACGAGCCCTCCTTCTTCTTGTTGAACGCCCTCTGGTCCCTCAGCCATTGCCGGTAGCCAGCGACGCTCGAGATCTTCTCGCCATAAAAGTCGGGCACTGGCGAGTTGTCAGTCAAGCCCATACCAAGCCAAAGTAGAGAGAGAAGGGGGGTCACCCACCCGGATTCCGCACCGAGCTCGCGCTCGGGTCCACGCGGTGCTTCTTGATCCTCGCAAAGAACTCGCTCTCCTTGACCGTCATCGGGCCTTTGTACTTGCTCTTGAGCGTGTTGAAGACGGCGCTGCCGAGGCTGGGCCCGACCAGCCAGCCGAGCGCCGCGAAGCTCATGGTCATCAGGCCCAGCGTGATGAGCGGGTCCAGCGGGATCTGGCCCACCACGCTGTCCGCCATGCCCGAGCTCAGCACCAGCGCCCCGGACGAACCGCTCCCGAGCGCCCCGACCACGCTGAAGGCCGTCTGCCACCGCCGCCGCGCCTTGCGCAGCTGGAAGAAGGTGTTCCAGTCCAGTATGACCTGCTCCGAGTGGGCCGAGGCCGCCGCCGCGCTAGCATCGGCTTCGGTGCCTGGCGTGGCGGCTGGGTGCGTGGGCTGGTGCCGGGTCGACGTGTTGCGGCAGGGTGGTTGTGCGCGGTACGGGGTCACGAGGGAGGTGGGGATCGGGCGCTTGCTCGAGAGAGCGCGGGTCTGTGTTGGCTTCGAGGGAGTAGTGGCCGCCATCGTCATCGAAAGCGGGGAGAGGATCAGCCCGGCGCGCAGCAAGGTCGGTTGCAGAGCGGCCGGCGAGCGGCGGGGGCCGGCGCGCAGCATGGTCGTCGTCGCCGGGGCAAGCATCTTGCAGCAACGCTTAGATACCGGGGCGATGGGGGTACGCACAACCATACAGGCCGGTCGATATCAGAGTAGGTCTTAGGATGAAACGTTTAGTTGTGGCCTGGACAATTTTGAGAGAGAGCAATTAGATCCAATTGTTGTTGATGATGGTGGAGGGAGGTCGGGTTTCCACACTTGAGGCAAGCGATAAGATAGGGAAACCACAAGGATTTGAGCTGCGAAGAAGTGATCGCGAAGGAAATTGTTGGAAAGCCAACAGCCACGAATTTACCGTACCGTAGTAGTTGGGCACCAAATGATGGGCCACCACTCAATTGATGATGATCTCTCTCTCTGCTGTTCCAAGAACCATTCCAGGCATTTTCCAGACTCTGAGAATCATGGTGCCAAGCCGCTAGTTACCCCAGAACTGCCCTTCCTGAGCACCTGCCAAATCCAACAGAAATCGATAATAAATGCCCTAATAATGAATTAAATTTGGGTAAAAAGTTAAAACAAGTAATATACACTAAAACTTGAAATATATGAAGAAGCATAGTTATTATAGGCTAGCAAGTATACTAGAGACTATAACGTTACTATAGATATGCAAGTAAATAGATCTCACGTGTCACGGCGACTGAGCCGTGCCTGCCGGGACCCGCGGGTAGGGCCCCGACATCTAGGAAGCACGGGCCCCTGTAGGTTAAAGATCCTGCACCTCGCCGCGAGACCTGTTTGTAGCTCTTCGAGCTACGTCTTGACAATAGAGCCTGCCCGTACCCGACGGAATAGAGCCTAGACTATAGCTTAGCTGAATATCACTGGCATT
>MU863655.1:136523-160568 GCA_033575675.1 Parathielavia hyrcaniae | reverse complement strand
AGGGTAGCCAGCAGTCGGACGTGGTTGACTGTATCGAAGGCCCCTGAGATGTCCAGCTGGAGGAGCGATGCTGCAGCTTTCTGCCTCCACGCTTCCCGGACCTGTGCCACTAGTAGCCGGATTGCCAGCTCTGTTGACCGGTGTGCCCTGTTGCCCATCTGCTCGTCTGGAAGTAGGCCGTTGGTTTCTGCAGCTTGTGTGACCTTTTCAGCTACTACTGACTCTATTACCTTCCCTAAGGTCGGTAGCAGAGCGATGGGCCTGTAGCCTCCAGGCGTTTTGTATACTGGCGGGGCCTTTCCTGGCTTTGGCAGCACCACAGTCTTTGCTCTCTTGCACCAGTTTGGAAACCATCCTAGTTCAAGACATCTTGTGGCCAGGATGGCAAGCACCTTGGCTAGCGGTTTCCCACAGGCCTTCAGGAGGCCCATGGGGAGCAGGTCCTCACCTGGTGCCTTCCAGGGGCTCGCTCTTCTTATTGCCTCTGCCACCTCAGCCGGCGGAGAAGATAATAAGGGTCAAGGCTCTGACAATAGTGCTGCAGGCACAGCCACCGCTACCTAGTACTGCGACAGTATTCGGATAGCTGCTCCGCGTGGCATAGAGTCACGGTGATCACACCAGAGCTACTTGCCCGGAGGCGATGTCATTGGGCCGTGGGCGTTTCATTGGGCGTTTCGTTGGGCGTCGAGGCAGTTGATAAAATAAGGAACCGACGGCAAACGGCCACTACAGGTCCTTTGGGTAGGGAACGCCCAGCCAGCGACACACCTAGCCTCTAGGTACGTAGGTAGCTAGGAGAAAAGCTCTTGTATCTTCCACCCAATTTCTCGCAGCACTCTCATGAAGTCACATTACTGTGCCTGAACCAAGGTCTGATGCTTATTACATTCGGCCTCTCGGCCCCAGGCCTTTTGCCCCTCGAATCAAAGGCATCATTCCTCGTATCTGAATGAGCTTCAGAAACCGCCACGTACACCCTCAGCTGCTGGCCTACCCGTATTTACCTCTCATATCAAGACAACCTTGTGCTATCATCACCGAAAGCTAGCTTGACCAAGGTTTGGTCCTAAGGTAAGGTATTATTCACTCATCGTTCACGCCGTTCACCCGTCTCCTCGACATGACTTGACATGCCTTCAACTGTCTGATTCAGCGAGAAGGTGTCGCCACTCCAATGTGCCCCATCATGCCACTTCAAATTGCCTAGCTCATGGTTATTATTGCCTGGTGGTTTGAGTTGAAGTAAAATGGGGTGTTGCTTCCAGGTTTCAACCTGAACTCAATTGATGACCTAGGCTCGAGGGCTTGCTCTGGGGTCGATCGATCATGAAGTGCAATGGAAAGGTCGAGTTGATCTTCTCTTCCTTGGCTCGTTTATGTTCAACTCGTTCCGTCTTTTGCCGTGTCTTTGTCTTCTTTAAGGAGTTCAGATTTGAATCATTCTCCTTCTATGGACTTGTCAACTCCTAGGTTTTCCCTGTTGACTCCCAAGTTCCAAGTCAGACTCTGTACTAATCATGCCATTATTCCAGGTCACTAACAAACAATAAAAAAAAAAAAATTCAACAACGTTAACTTTACACTGTTTGTCGATGGGTTAGTGGCCTCAGCCCCGAATGTGGAGGAGGCCGAGGATGCTTAAGGTGCTTGACAAAAGTCGAGCCCGGTGGTACGGAAAGCCCCTGAAAGGTACTACTTGGATAGGCAGCACGGCCGGAGCAATCACTCCGTTTGTATGGATGCTGAAGCAACTTCTTCATGGCCAATACAGTAGGTACCTATGTACCTGGCAGTTGAGACACGAGAGCAGGGGCATCGCAGGGGCCGGGGTTTTTCAGCTTGGGTGGGCACCGGGCAGGTCTCGTGGCCATGGTGGGCGGTGGGCGCCCGAAGGATCTGCTGAGCTTGGCTTGGAAATGACAGGTCGTGCGATAATCCTGCGGCGGCGATGGCAAGCGGCAGGCCTGGTCAGGCAATCCGATGGAAGCATCCGTGATAACCGGGCGTGTCAAAGTCCGGGCCAGTGGGGATGGCACAACGCCTGGCTTCGAGAACAAGCCCTGCGAGGCGTTGGATTGCCAATAGCTGCATGTGAGCGAGTTCCACCACACTAGGGAAGATGTCGCAGAGCCAGCGGAGATGAATCCGCCCTGGGACGGAAAAAGCTAACGTTGACTAGCAAACCTGGGGCAGCCCCCCGGAGGGCCTGGACTTCCATGTGGGTTGGAGTGGCTGCGTCTCACGTGAGGGTTTGTGGATGCAAGAGATCGTCATTCCATTCAACTTCAACTTCCGTGTGGAATTTTCGGCGCTTGCTGGCTGAGGACTGAGGTGGTCTTGTCCTGACTCCGATTGCGGTGATGCATGGCGGGTACCTATGCCTGAGCCTTTCGATCTCAGACACGTGTGCGATGGTCAACGTGTCTCAGGTCGGCTCGTCGGGGTGCCGTGTCGTCAAACAGCTGTCAGCATCGTGGTGGTGGTGCGGTGGTTATCCGTATCGGGTGCAGAATCGGGTGCAGAATCGGGTGCAGTTGATGAGCTGTGTGGGCCGTGGCCTTGCCGGTTGCCTTACCGCTGAAACGTGCGCCCCCACCAAAACCCAGGCTGTCGGAACTCTGGTGAACTTCGGCATGCAGATTGGCGAATCTCAAACCCGAACTTGGAATGCACCTCAGTGCACCAAGCATTTCCGTCGGTTCACGACACCGCTTGTTTGTTGAACGTGAGATGGAATTTCCCCCCTGATGGATCTAGCGAATCGGCACTGGAATCCCAAGAAGTTGGGCTCCAGTTATCGTACCTTTTCTCGGGCGGGCGTGGGGGTCAATCGCAAAAAACCGGAATTTCAGGTTTCCTCCCCCTGGATCCGTTTGTGCAACAATCCGGTTTGCTTTTCCAGAATTGCCATCAGCTTTTCGTTCTCCCCAGTTTCCTTCTGATCCTATGTGGGTTTCTTCATCTGCATTCCGGGATGCAACCCGAGGCCCGGCTGATCACCGTTGATCCAGATAAGGTACCTATCGACCATCGCTCCGGCCTTCCTCTGGTGTCAGAGGTGGCATCAAACATGGTCACAAACCCCCGAAGATTCCGAAAAACAACTATCCCAACCAAATAGGTACCCTTACCGCCCATTCGCTGGCTCGCGGCCCACGACGGACGGATGCCCCTGGAATACAGGGAGGCTTGGAGCCCTGGAGGGCTGTTCTCGTGATCACGTCCCGGCACTCAACTGGCCCGGATCATGCCACGCAAGCCCTGTATCACAATTTCTATCTGCGCTGCCGCGTTGGAGGCGCTCCGGGTGTCCCCCCCGGCGCCGCCTTGTCACCTTGTGTCGTCTAAACGACCCCCACGCGCGCCCAGTTCCCAAGCGGGCAACTGAGCAACACTGTGACTCTGTGAGCAACACGGCCCCCTTTCATGCAACTCCCGGGCTTGTTACCCGATGCGAGTGAGAGCCTCACCCGGCGCCGTGGCTTGTCTGCTGATCCTCGTGTCCGCTGGGGATTTCAGATGGACCTGGTTGTCTAAGTTTCTCATGACTTTCCTCCCCTCCTCTCTGTTGGTCTAGCTTAGGTCCAACCGGCCCGACAGTTTGCTTTTCTTTGCCTTCTGGCCCGGCATAAATACACCGAAGGTGCCCTTGGCTGTTTCCGCTTGCTCCAGGCAAAATCGTTACTCAACAGCCCTCATCGTTCAAAACTTCCCACCACCCTCGGATATCCCAAGTCTACCAGGCCAACCAACACTCAACCACTCCACACACCGCAATGGAGCCATCATCACCCCCCAGCCTGCCCCCCACCCCACCGACCGACACGGCGCCACCGGCCCAGCCTCTCCCGCGGGGCGTCTACGTGCCGATGCCGGCCTTCTTCACCCCGTCCGACACCATCGACATACCGGCGACGCAGCGGCACACGGCGCGGCTCCTGGCGGCCGGGGTGACGGGCCTGGTGGTGCACGGGTCCAACGGCGAGGCGGTGCACCTGTCGAGGCGCGAGCGGCGGGCCGTGGTCGACGCCGTGGCCGACACGGTGCGGCACGAGACCGACTCGCTGCACACCCCCGTGCCCGTCGTCGCCGGCTGCTCGGCCCAGTCGGTGCGCGAGACGGTCGAGCTCTGCCACGAGGCCCGCGAGGCCGGCGCCACCCACGCCCTCGTCCTGCCCCCGGGCTACTACCGCGGCCTGATGGACGCCGACGGCGTCGCGGGCTACTTTGAGCAGGTCGCCCGCCGCAGCCCCCTGCCGCTCGTCGTGTACAACTACCCGGCCGCGGCGAACGGGGTCGACCTGGACTCGGACGTGCTGCTGAGGCTGGCGGGGAATCCGAGGATTGTCGGGGTCAAGCTGACGTGTGGCAACACGGGCAAGCTGGCGCGGCTGGTCGAGGGGGCGCCGAGGGTGAGGGGGCAACATGGAGGGAAAGGGGATTTTTTCGTCGGGGGCGGGAGCGCGGATTTCATCCTTCAGGGCTTGATCGTGGGCGCGCACGGGACCATCAGCGGGTTTGCCAATCTCGCGCCGAGGGCGTGTGTGAGGATCGGGGAGCTGTTTGAGGAAGGGCGGGTGGACGAGGCGAGGGAGCTGCAGCACGAGGTCGCCAAGGGCGACTGGCTGGCGATTCGATACGGCTTTCTCGGCGTCAAGGCTGCCATGCCCATCTTCCACGGCCCGGCCGAGGCGTCGTGCGCCGTGCCGAGGTTGCCGTTCAACCGGCTCGAGGAAGACGGGGAGGCGGTGAGGGAGATACGAGAAGGTATGGCGGGGGTGTTGGAGGCTGAGAAACGGCTGGCCGAGGAGGCTGTTGGCGGGAAGTAGACTCGGATACCGGGTTGGTTTTTGACTGCGGTGCTTTTTGGTGTGCCGCGTTACGGTTTTCGTGGTGTTTGGATCAGGAATATGGTGATAGAGTTGTCGGCGTATTGTGTTTGAAGGCTTTGGACGGCTCCCGGCCCGGAACCCAGGGGCATGATTATAGTATCTTACACATATCCTAGAGCGCAAGCCGAATCCTTTTACCGAACGGAGCAATGGAACTTGAATTGACCTGATACAGTCATGTTCATGTGATATTTGATGAACGAGACTGTGAAACCGCTTTTCAGATCACCAAGTCGTTCAACATCTCAGCGAGTTGTTTGGCTTATGACCCCAAGGGGCATTCAGAGCAAGAAGTACCTCCAACACTCTCCCCAGCTTAGCCTCTATAGACTCCCTGCAAGGCTGGTATATGGAGACGAAGCCCGCCTGGTTTACAACCACGGCGGCGGCGGTAGCGGAACTCGAAGGAAACGCCCCCGGCAGTTCACGGACTCGCGCATGCCACGGTTTCTCCTGGGAGGCCCATGTCGAGGATGAGCTTGAGGATTGACATGAGATGTCAGAGATGGCTGGTGAGCAGCGCGGGGGAGACTGCTCGAATCGGACTGGTGGTTGGGGTGGTTTGTTTGTGTCGAACCGGCTTCGACGCGTCTTGCTTCTGTCGAAGCCAGGGTGACCATTAGATGGCGGACCCCGAGGTTGCCGAATGGGCTGCAGCTTCGAGAGCCTGTGCTGCCTTTCTGGCATGGTGTAGTGCCGCGAAATGAAAGAGCAATCAAGAAGATGAAAATTGGAGCCATGGGAATGGAGGCTATGTGAGGTTGAAGTTGACGATGGGCGTTTGGGTGCAAGTTGCGCTCGACTGGTGCGTGATACTCAATGGAGACAGGAGAGAGTGTGTGAAGAAAGCTAGGAGTGGGAGTTTGGGTGCCCACCTGCCTTTTATAAGAGTTCTATTGCGTCTCTGTGCTCTTGAACGTGTGATCGGCTCGCATGCGGTAGTAATTATGACGGTCTGATGCAAGCGGGCCGTCATGTTGTGTTGAAGGGACCGCTGCAGCTTGGGCGCAAATGCAAGTGCTCGGATATGATAACAGCACCGTGAGCTGCACGAGAACTGTGATTCATGAGCAAGCAAAACAGACATGAGGTGGACCACTTTGATGCCGCAACAGGACTCCTCCAGCTGCATGGCTGAGTGCAGCCGCGCAGAGCCATAATGGATCATAACATGAACCCAACGCCCCCCCTATTCAGTCGGGTCAACCCTCACAATAGCAGCACTCCCCCCGCCCTGACCAACCGTCACATACAGCAACCCAGAATCCTGCGGCCGCCTGCCAAAAGCAACAGCAGTACTAATCCCCATCCCCGTCCCGCTCAAATTCTCCGCCACAACCCTCTTGACCCCGGGTCCCGAAGACGGCGCAGGACCAAACACAACCTCGACAACCTCAACATCATACATGGCCGCGATATATGCCCTGCCCCGCCCGGAAGCACCCACCACAATCGCGAAATCATCAATACTCTGATTCGCCGCCAGCACCTCGGCCGGGCCCGTCGCGACAACATCGTCCGCGCCCACGGGGATCCGGCTCAGCGTCGCCGACAGGTGGTCCGCCCAGTACACATACCCATACCCATACCCATACCCCGGCGGCCCGGCGGCGGCAGCAACAGTAGCCTTGATCCCGTTGATGCCCGCCAGCCCCGTGAGGGGCGTCGTGTAGGCGGCCGTCCCGACGTCCATGAGGTAAACGGCCTCGGCGACCGTGTCGCCGAGCAGGACCCGGCCCGTTCCAAAAGCTGCGATGCCGTTGATGAAGCCCGCGCTGGGCATGGCCGCGAGGAGGGAGACGGTGGGGGCTTCGCGTGGGAATTGGAGGGTCCAGACCTTGGCGCTGCCGGGCTCGATTTGCAGCGGGGCGGGGATGTGGGAGCTGCCGAAGACGTAGGTTTCGACTTCAAGGCAGGGGGTTTGTCGCGGTAGTTTTCGTTGGTTATTACGGTGCGGGAACACCTCGGCGATTCCTGTGAGATTGAACGCGCCGGCGACTGAGACCAGGAGGGCGCCCTCGCCTGTGGCAGGGTCGATCTGCCATATCTCGGGGGCGTCGCCGCGCGTGGCGAGGATCCTGCCGTTGGGGCGGACGGCCATGTTCTCGAACCAAGACGCCGGCTGCACGGGGCCGGGGAGGGTGAAGATTGGGACGGGGGTCGAGAGAGCGAGGGAGGAGAGAGGGGAGAGCAGGAGCGCTGTTAGCAGAGGGACCTTCATTGTGAGTATTTCCGAGCAGAATGACTGGAGTCGAGTAAGGCAAGATATCGTGGTGATAGGCCTGCACAATACTTCAGTTTGGCGTTGCTCTGCTCGCAAGATCCTTTCTACAAAGATTTCCTCGGTCCTGCAGCTGCTGGAGATGATTTTGTGGCTGGACCCCACCTGTCTGCCTCCAACCACCCAACTTACATCAGAAACAGCTGAATCAGATGCTTCTCCAGCCTCCTGGCAAATGCGGGCATTATGGCCAGGCTTGCCGCATATACCACAGCACCGAACCTTCGTACGACCCCCCCCTGCACCACCACCATCCTGCTCCTTTTCTTGCGCCACCTGCCCAACCACGGCCTTCTGGCCTAGTGCCTCCTATGCACCCTGTACAGTATGTGACCCTCCAAGCTGTACACGTGTTCTTTTAGCTCTCCGGCGCTTGCTTAGTGCCTCGTTAGCCTTGCGGAGCGAAGAGACCTCTGACTGAAGTAAGGCCACCTAGTGCATTACAGCCATTGTACCCTTGGTAAGCTGGTCCACAGCAGCCAACATCGAAGTCGGAGAGCTGTTTTGATGGTTGGCAATGCGTGTCTTGATAAGCGTTGACTGCAAGGTCGCTTCTCGAGGGTTGCGTGGTGTCTAGAAGACCCAAGGTTGTGGTGTGCCGGCCCGCGAGTTCAGGGGTGTTGGTGTACGAAGCCTTACATCCAGCTTGGAAAGCACCCTCTCTGGATCGTACAGTACAAGGCCAGCCCCTGCAAAACCACCCTGGATATTCGTTCAGAGCTCTGGCTGGCGTTTGACGAAGCTGTGTGCCCTGCGTTTGCCGACAGGGGGCGCATCGCGTAGACGCAGTAGTTGGTTGGTGTGAGAGACAAGTGGCATCAAGGCGAGGCGCGAGGGCACTGCAAATACCGACTCAGTTCTGCTAATCGAAAGCTGAGGAAAGGAAGAAGAAGATACAGGACGCGCGTCTGCAGCGCAAGAAGGTAAGTGGGCGCACGGACCACCTTTCCTCACAGAAGGCCAGATAATGTTGGCCCTCCAAGCTCTTCAAAACGACAAGAATTTAAGCGAACGAGCCGCCGCTAAGATCTACGGGGTCGACCGTAGAACTCTAGGGCGCCGCCGCGCCGGCAAGCCTGCACGATGCGATACTACGCCCAAGTCGAAGAAGCTTACTCGGGCAGAAGAGGAGGCTATTGTTCGATATATAATCGAGCTATATGCACGAGCTTTTCCACCGAGACTGCGTGGTGTGGAAGATATGGCCAACCAACTGTTACGTGAACGCGACGCGCCCCCTGTCGGCAAGCTCTGGGCACACAACTTCGTCAAACGCCAGCCAGAGCTCCGTACGCGTTATGTGCGTCGATACGACTACCAGAGGGCCAAGTGCGAAGATCCAAAGGTCATTGGCGAGTGGTTTGCGCTTGTACGGAACACTATAGCCAAGTACGGTATTGTGGTTGACGATATCTATAATTTCGATGAGACTGGATTCATGATGGGTATCATCTTCGCGGGCATGGTGGTCACGACCTTGGACGGCCTGAGCAAGGCAAAACTGGCTCAGCCTGGCAATCGCGAATGGGCAACGGTGATCCAGGGAGTCAATGCCCTCGGCTGGGCCATCCCGCCGTTCATCATCTTGGCCGCGCAGTATCACCTCGCCAACTGGTACACCGAGTGCAACCTCCCGGCCGACTGGCGCATCGCAACCACCGAAAACGGCTGGACTACCAATGCGGTAGGCCTCGATTGGATCAAGCACTTCGATCGCCATACAGCGCCCCGGACAAAGGGCAAATACCGGTTGTTGATCCTCGACGGCCACGAAAGCCACCACTCGACCGAATTCGAGCTCTACTGCCAGCAGAACAACATCATCACGCTCTGCATGCCTCCGCACTCCTCCCACAAGCTTCAGCCACTCGACGTCGGCTGCTTTGGGCCACTGAAGCAGGCGTACGGTCGCCAGATTGAGGACTTGATGCGCGCGCATATCAACCACGTGAGCAAGCTCGAGTTCCTCTGTGCCTTCCGCGAGGCCTTCTTTGCCTCCATGACGGAGAAGAACATACAGGGTGGCTTTGCAGGGGCTGGCCTAGCGCCATATGATCCAGAGAGGGTGCTTTCCAAGCTTGTTACGGACAACCACATGGGCGGCCTGGAAGGCTGCAGCCGGAACGCGGGACGTCCCGATAGCCAATCGTTTAGCAGGCCAATCAGGGAAGGATCACGCCGACGCAGTGATCCGGAGCGTGAGGATCACCAGCAACCACGAAGGGATCACGGTGATCCAAGTGATCCCGTAAGGGAAAGATCACTGAGGGAAGAATGATCCAGGAAGTATATATACAACTAGCTAGACACTCATTGGGAGGGCCTTCAGGAGGTTCTCCAGTAAGCAATTCTAGTGCAAGATTGTCAGTACCTTTGGACATTGCTTGTTGTGAACCCTTTGGCTTCACCGAACCTCATCCCTTGTCAAGCTTAACCTTCAGGAGTCCCTCTCAGTGGTCTGAGACCGAGATTCGTCACAAAGCTGGATGTGAGGCTTCGTACGCCAACACCCTTGAACTCGCGAGCCAGCACCCCACAACCTTTGGTGTTCCAGACGCCAAAGAACCCTCGAGAAGCCAACTTGCAGTCAAGGCTCATCAAGACTCGCATTGCCAATCATCAAAATAGCTCCCCAACTTCGATGTTGGCTGCTGTGGACCAGCTCACCAAGGGTACAATGGCTGTGATGCACGAGGTAGCTCTCCTTCGGTCAGAGGTCTCTTCGCTCCGTAAGGCCAATGAGGCACTAAGCAAGCGCCGGAGAGCCAAGAAAACACGTGTGCAGCTCGGAGGATCACTTACTGTGCAAGATGTACAGGCTGTGCTTGGTCAGAATGCGGTGGGTGGGGAAAGAGTAGGAGAAACGCAACAGGATGGTAGTAGTGCGGAGGGGGTTCACAGGACGATCCGGCGCTGTGGTGTGTGTGGCAAGCCTGGGCATAATGCACGCACTTGCCAGGAGGTTGCAGGACCGTCTGACTCAGTTGTTTCTGATGTAATTGTAGTGAGTTCCTAGTGTTGATGCGTCGCAATTGAGAATGGTTGTCGTGGAGTAGCGGGGGGTGGGTCATTCGCTTATATGGGTCACTCACTTATAATGCACGTTATCGTAACGTTAGGTGTTTTATCAAGTTTGCTACGGGGGCCTGGAAGAACGAACCTGATCCCAATGTCCTGTTGTTCCCCATCATCTTCATATTCTGGACACCCAATAGTTGGGAGATACCCCTATACCGCCGTCCACAACTCCAGCAAACTGGAGCGCTTCCCCCTATCTGATCCCTTCTCTTATTTACCAGATCATCGCCGTTCTAGTCGCAGAGGCATTCCACTCTTATCGAAGTGCTATAGGAATATCTGCTTTTCGTATCTAGGTTCATTCGTAGGCTTAGCAGGAAGCCTAGGTAGTCCGAATAGTTCCAGAGAGGCATCAGGTGTGTACGTCTGCTGGGGTGAGATAGTGACTTTTCACACCATTGATATGCTGCTGTTCAGGCCGAGATCTATATCCTAGAATTTGAAATCCCTTGGAACCTGAAACCGCTAACTCGAACTCAGCAACCATCAAACTCTTCATGTTGCGACACAAGCTGAACGTTTCAAAAGCTTACTCGGCTAAAAAGCTCGAACGATTAAGGCACCAGGGCACCACAGGCCTGGCTGTAATCATGGTTCATGGTGTACGGTGACGGATTCGCTGGACAGAGCGAACAACCTCCCCATCTTTTGGGTGTCACGCAATGTTCGCACCCGTGGCACAGGGACCATGAACTAGGGACTTGAATGTTATTATGAGTTGCCCTCGAATTCACTAACTAGCTCCATTCCCAGCCGCTCCCAAGCTGTCAGGCTATATGGCACTTGTGGACAAGCCTTGATGGTTCTAGGTCCCTCTAACCACTCCTTGAGGCTATTATTCAATTTGCAGATTGTTGTTTGGTATAGTCACTACTCCCTTCCGGGATATTCACTACCCTATTATTGAGTTCTACTTTCTCCGCGTTCGGTCTACATTCAACTCATGGTTTTGACGTTCGCCCGTTGCCTGCTTAATTATGTTAAATGCGCTCAGATTGCAAGCCCGAGGACACCTCAACAATGAAGATTCCATGTTCCCTCAAGAGGCTCCGGATAATCCGCTCACCCCATGATTCTAACACGGCCACTAAGCGGGTTACCCCTGACCCCCCAAACTATCCCCGTGACTCGTATTCGATGTATGTCTCACCGGTCCCGTCGCAGCCTCGTCCTCCGACATGCGTCAACGTGGCGCCGCTAACCCCCCTTCGGCCATCGAAAGGGCACAGAAAAAGCAACCTCCTACGTCCGAATCAACAGTGACCGAAACCGGGGTTGTGCATACTACTGCGCCCCAACCAGCCCAAGACCTGAGACCGGCTACCGGCAGAGTTCCCCGCATTGAAATGCCATCAAATCACACCACTTAGATACACGCCTTTCCCTATCGGCGGGGAATTTGGAATAAGCATGGGCGTCGTCGCGGGTAGACGCAGGAACCGTCCATCACATATCTATCCGCGCCACAAGTGTACCGCGTACTACGAGACAAACAGTAGCGACAATCCCCCCCGGTCTCCAAACCCGAGTTAATCGAGGGTGTGGACGTCGTACTTCGTAAAAGGGATGGATCCTATCTCAAATGCTAGTGTCGACCGTTGCCCTCATGAATGAAGAGCCAATTGAAGTTGAGGTGGCGGTGAGTGCTCTGTCCCGGGAGCTGATCCCTCCCTTCCCTCCGGAACTGTGAGCATACCGTCACCGGGTAGCAGCGTCATCACCTCTCGGGTCCCAGCATCGTCTTGTCTCTGATATCGGGAACAGACATGATGAATCTGCCGGCCCCTCTCCAGTCACACCGTACCATTTTCCGGGGCCGGCGGGTCATTGCATATGATCTCCGATTCACTGATCTCCGCGCCCGTGTTAGTCATCGAGTCTACAACTCCTAGTAAGTTTCAAGATTATGATCTCCAGTGGCTCAAGATGGCCTGAATCATCGTGGCCCCAGAATCCCCTACCCACATGTAATACGACCCGCGATCCAGCACAGCTCAGCCCAGCCGTGAACACTGAATGACAGCCCAGAGACAACGATCGACATAACGACACCCCCCACCGGCAGTTCATCACATTCATGTACAAGGATGTGTCCGTATCCCCGGAAGCCATGTGCAACAAGGCCTCCCCCGCATCAGCCGTTGAGTCTGACCCCAACTTGGCCCTGTCCATGGGTCCGAGACATGACTGCGCAGCGCGCACGGACAGAACAAGGACAAAAATGTGGGAAAAGGGGGCACTGGCAAGGGACTTGTTTCGGGATGTGGGTATGCGCCCCCGATTGAGGGGAAAGAAAAGCATGAGCCCCCGTCTTGGGCTTTGTGAAACCGGAGTTTGTTTACCGGTTGACTGAGAGTAGTGAGAGGGTCCGTAAGCTTAGGCTGGGGAAGGGAATAGGCGAAGTTCGAGTTGTATCACAACCGATCGTACTTGGGCGGGTTGAACCTTGAGTTGATTGGCTTGTTCCGTGGTGTGATATTATGACTGACAACTACTGCTTTCTCTATGTACAGACATTGCAATGGCGATAGACAGGACCGACTGGTGCGCCGAGTCCTCAATCGTCCCTGTCGTGGTGTTCAGATCCCCCAAGCCTTCGTCCCTGCAACCCTCTGGCACTCAATCCCGCTCACATTTGACAGGCTCACACCAACCGTACATGTATGATCAAGCCTCCTCCTGCAAGATCCCGCCCGAGCCAGCCAAAAGTGTCAAGCTTACCAAGCACGGGTGCTCATGCCCGGGCGCATGGCGTGCCGTGGTTTGAGATCGCCTGGAACACAACGAATACTAGCAATAATACCGCATGTTATACTGCTCGTGCGGTGTTTCGTTTCTCACGGAGCCCCAACCCGGAGCGTTCCTAGAATGGGGCAAACCCACTGTGAAGAAGAAGCAATCATTCGTTCGTCAATGCGGCTGTCACTATCACGGTCGTATTCTCGACGGGTAACCCGGCAGTCAACCAACCACCCAAAGTTTGTAAAATGACCACGGCGGCAGCCAGCGGGAAAGCGTTTCAAACGGACATTTATCACAACCTCCCGATCGGCTCGGCTCCTTGCAGTATGTCGGGAAGGCAACGGCCTTGTAAGTCTCTCGGACTGTGGTTGTCAGTGGAGACATCACGGACGGTGTTGTTGCTCGGTCAAATTGAGACTGAGACCCCCACACGAGGCCCGTTTAGGATCATCGATGTGTGATCTGCGCGTACGTAGTGTTAGGCCTACCCCATGGAATAGATCGCCCACGGAAAACACCGGTCTACAAGTTATCCGACCCAGGGGTGAGCATTGGGGTGGGTAGGCTATTAGGGGGTGTGCTGAGACCGAGTTCGTCTGAAGATCTCTCCTATCCCGTTGTGTTTCGTTTCAACCTCCATGTGACGTGATTGACTTTGAAGCTGCCCAAGTGCTATCTACTGTTGGTGACAGAAGACCATAACTTGCATCCTGGACAAGGAGAAAAACGAAGATTGGAGGGCAAGGGAAACAAGGTGAAGACATAGATCTTGCACGTGGGGGTAGGTAAAAGGACACGGCTCCCGTTATACTAACAATGGGCCGCCGCCTCGGTTTCTACCTACGCGGTTGCGACGATGTATTTTGACGCGCCCCTTTGAGCCGAGGCGGTTGCCTTCCAGTCTGGTTGTAAGCCTTCTGCGAGACGGCAAGATGAACAAGACCACGAAAATGAAGTCCATGAGCTCACTACGCCACAAGAATCGGATATTCTGCACATAAGGCGCCGTGGCCCAGCTCTTGTTCTGGCGCTGGCATATTGCCGGCGAGTCACCGTCCCTTCGACGGCGCCGGGACTGGTATCGGATCAAGGTCCTCGTAGACAGATACATTGTCGTCCGAACAGGATTGGTAGCTTGCATTTAGATGTAATAATGTAACTACCGCAACTACTCCCTCACCCGCCTTCCGCTACGTCGCGCTTCTTACACGACGCCGACACACACGTACGTGTACGCCTGAATCGAGCGGCATTCCTCCTCAATACCGTTCCATTGCTTGACCCACTGGCCGCCGACGCCATTCCAGAACCCAATGCCGTCACATGTATCACCCGGGTTGACGTAGGCGAACTTGTTACAGTCTCTCACCATGCCCGGGTGCGGCGGCGTGGGCGTGGGGATGCCGTTGCCCGAGATGACGCCGACGCACACGTACGTCTTGGCCTGGATCGACCGGCACTCCTCCTCGATGCCGTTCCACTGCTTGACCCACTGGCCGCCGACGCCGTTCCAGAAGCCGATGCCGTCGCACGTATCGCCCGGGTTGACGTAGGCGAACTTGTTGCAGTTGCTGATCATGCCCGGGTGCGGGGGCGTCGGCGTCGCGACTCCGTTGCCTGGCTGGGTTGTTGTAGGGGTTGGGTTGCCCCCGATGACGCCAACGCAAGCATGCTGGTAGAGAAGGTCAGCTTATTCTTTCGAGACTCAGGGGTTACAAGAAGAGGGAGGCGCTACCGTTTCGGCCCAGAGGCCGGTGCAGTCTGCTTTGGCGGCGGGATTCCACTGGATGAACTGGGGGACCGAGATGGAATAGAGGGCGGCAATTTTCGAACAGTCCTGACCGATTTCGACGAAATGGAATCGGTTGCAGGTCCCAACCATGCCGTCTTGGATTGGGCTCGGAGTACTGCTTGGAGTGGCAGACGTGGAGCTTGACGGCTTCGTAGCGGTCGAGAAGCTAGTGGAACTTGAAGTCGACGTCTTCGTAATGGTCGAAGACGGGGGCTTCGTGGAGGATTGCGTAGAGATTGTCGTAGACGGATCCGCCACCACGGTGCCCATGACACAGTACTCCTTGGTAGTGTCGAGACCGGGGCAGCTGATGCCAGGGTTCAGTCTCGCGAGCTCATCGACTGAGATTCCCCAACCGGCGGCCAAGCTCTCACAGGTATCGCCATTGGCAGCTGTCACGGCGACGTCGCAGATAACGGCGCGGCGAGACAGAGCCAGGCCCGAGACCATTCCTGGGAGCAGGACCGAGATGATGGGTTTGAGCAGCATCTTGAGCCTCGGTGAAATGAGCTGTACGCTGGTCGTCAAGAGGGAGGAGGGAAGTGCCTGGTGTTCTCGTTCCTGGAGAGCAAAACTGGGCTGCAAAGCCCGCAGCTTATACTCTCGTCTCCCCAGGCCGTGTCCCAGGCTCCTATTTCCAAGCTAGGTAAGCAAGGCAACAGGTATGGAGTTTTGGACATGGACTCCTCGTCGTCCCACTTCCAGAGTCCAGAATCCACGCACGGGACCGATATCACATGCAGCCGGAGTCATCGGGAATGACGGCTCCTGCTAGCAATGAATAGTTTCCTGCATTGTAACCTACCCAGCCGGTGGTGCCTATTTGTTCGCTTCCAAAGAGTGCGTGGACCTGTGATGAGGAAGGATGTCGACTAAAGGACTTGTCCTTGTACAGGTACAAGCAGAGATACTTGTACAAGGAAATGCCGCATACCCGTCTTGGCAAGGCCACTCGCATGGGGGCTCTGCAACGCGAAGCGGCTGGTAGCCCGTTCAAGGTTAGCAGCTGGAAAAAGATGATTGGGGGCCAACAGCCAAGCCGCCTGTATTGTACTAGCCTCTCTTCTTCGGCCTTGGACGTAGCCAAGCCGGCCATACGGGCCCCTCGTTCCGCTCCGGCGCCAAACGACTGAGATTAGACTCTCGCTTCTACAGTGCCTGGCCACGACTGCTCAACTCTCTGCCATCATCATCCGTCGCCGGAACAAACAGGGCGTGAGCTCGCACTCTCTTCGCCCCCAACCTCAAGCTTTTCCTCGACCTCGCGGCGTCATGCGTCTCCCCGCCCAGGCGCCCTGGTCCCTCGCGGCCTCCCTGGCATGCTTTTCGGCCGTTGCTCACGCCGGCGGCGTGCTGGAAGTCGACCTCGTCTTCCCGCGCAACGAGACATACGCGCCCGGGGCCGACATACCCGTCGTGTTTGCCTACCAAAATGGCGAGGCCGACTTTGCGCGCTACCTCGAGCCTTCCATCAACTACCACCTGTGGAATCTGTCTGACGGCAACACGGTGAACTCGAGCTATGGGGAACACAAATGGGCGAGCGCGAACTTCTCCAGCCACAAGCCCGGCGAGCCCTTCTTCCTGCACGGCTTTCACGGCCTCTTCAAGCCGGGCATGGAGGGCAGGTGGCGGCTGTCGTGGCAGGTCTCGTGGACCATCTGCGGCGAAGACGTCAACGAGGACGACCCGGCGGGACCTGTTTGGGCGAGCAACTCGTACCTCCAATCCGTCGAGTACACCATCAGCAAGGACGGACGCGCGGCGGATCTCGTTGCGGCCACGGCCGACGACGCAACCTGCACACCGGCGTTTGGTGTCGCCATCAACGCCACCGACGAGGTCAGGCAGGTTCCCGAGCGCGGGACTCTGGAGGGTGGCACCTGTGCGGTCGTGAACCACTCCGCCCCGGCGCCGAATCCGTGCCAGGTCGAGGTCAGCTCTGCCGCTGCCGCGAGCATCTCGGCCTCGTGGACCGCGACGCTGTGCAGTCCCTGGGGCAAGCTCACGATGCCGGAGGACACACCGGCAAACTGCCCGAGCGAGAACGGTGGCGCCCAGCGGTTCGCTGTCGCGGGCGTGGCCACGTTGGCAGTTGCATTCGGCGGGTTTGGATTTCTTCTGTCATGATCGGGGAGTGTTCATGTTGTGGTGACTACATGTACTACATCGATTCCCTTTTTCACTTTGAGAATACCTTGACTCCCTAATAATCAGGTACATAATGAAACCAACTTGTTGTACATGTCCGTCAAGATACCTTCTCTACCTTCCCTCAGTCGAGCCGCGTCGGTTGCCACGTGGGGCGCTGTGTGCACGTTGGGGGATTCCGCCGCCCCAGCAAAACACACAGTCATTCGCGGCAGAGACACGTGCCTGGCACCACAGCTGGGGCATGCACAAAGGGTCCACGGCCGGAGCGTGATATCGAGGCCGATTCGTTCAGGAACGGACGCTACAGGGCTCGGCATGTTGCATTTCAGGGGAGAGAGTGGCTGCAGAGCGGCTCCTCGTTTCTCCGGCAAACAAGCCGCTTGGTGGGCGGGCGACGCCAAGTTAGATCTAACTACATTTAACCCAAGAGTCAATGTTCGAAAGGGGGCCAGGCCAGTTCGCGTTCAGGGCGCAGTCTTCAGCATTGCAACCTCCTTACACTAGTCGTATGCAAGGCTCTTGTCACAACGACTAGGGAATTAACCAGTATCAAGAGGAGGGATTTCTACCCAAGACCGGACGAGACAACTATTTGGCCCCCAACGAAAGCAAACTCCACAGTATTTGGCCCCCAACGTCAGCGGCGGCAGGAAGCGAATAACCTGGTTGAGTATCACCACTAATGCCAATAACTCTGGCTGCGCCGCTCGCGTCGACATAGCTCTTCCTTTCCCCCTAGTCGAAATCTTCTCTTGTTCACCTTCTCCGCTGCGCCCTTTCCATCTTCGGGAGCCTGCTCCAAAATGAAGACACCCATCTAGACTCGCTGTGAAGTTTCGTTCCGTCGCGACCACTTGGCATGCATCTCTCAAATTTCGTTTGTCCTTTCTCCAAGTTCTAGGCTTGTCGGACTGATGGATTTTCATCCCGAGCAGTGGATCGGAAAGACGATTTGGTACGAAGTACCCAAGGTACCTAGACTTTCGTCGCTGAGCCTCGCCGAATCGATGCCGAGTGAAGGCAAGAGCGAGAGAGAAACGGGAGATGTCCCCGAGCTTGGTGGTGGTGTACTGTAAAGTACAAGAAAGACAACCTATGATAATACCTCGCCAGCAAACGTGAATCCGAGTATAAAGACCACCCCTCACGCCATGACCGTTTGATGGAGGGTAAACCACCGTCAGTCAAGTCATTCGTTTCTTGACTGTCAAGTCCATTCGTTTCGTGACGTTCATTCCACATTCACTTCTTCTTCTCATCCACCCCAGAGACATCTGGGCCGTTCCGGCCCGCCGTCCAACCTTCCGCCCTTCAACCATGGTGGCTTCACCATCGCTTGGGGCGGCATTTCTGGCCGTTAGTGGCCTCTGGCTCTTTGTCAACGGAGCTACTGCCCTGACGCCAGACGAGTACGAAGGCTGCCCGGAACGATGCCGCATCTCCGGGCCAAACTCAGGGAACTGGTCCGTTTATCCCGGCCTCGGACCCATCAGGGGCTGCAAGCAGACCGTCTTCTACGACTTCTCTCTCTACGACAACGTTGACGACCCAACCACCAACCACCGCATCCATGCCTGCTCGTCATACGGTCCCGACTTTTCCAAGATGCCCGGCGCGGATGCCGGGCCTGCTCCCGCTCAACCCGTCGACGTTGAGTTTGAGATCGGGTGGTGGAACGAGGGCTTTGGCCTGGCTGCTTCCAGCCTCCGATCTCTCGTCAAGCAGGTCCGCAGCTATGTTGACCACGGCCACGGAGCCACCGACAGGCCCGTCACCTTGTTTTCCCGGTCCGGCGCGGCCACCATCGGGCTCTACATCGGCCAAGGTCTGCTGAACCAGGCCGTCAGCGAGTCGCCCCTTAAGATTTTGCACGACAACCTGGAGACTCTCGACGTTTCGACAAACAGCTTGGCCATGCAGCTGTGCAGCCCTGGCTACGATAGCACGCACATCTTTGGCATCATGGTCACCAGCAACGGGACCTTTGCCCCCATCCAGACCGCCGTCCGGAACTGGGCCAACGCGACCTGCTTGTCCTTCTCCAACTCGTCGACCTTTGCCGGCACGGCCTTGTTTGTCACGCCGCTTCTGCTCGGGAACGGCACCGTGGCGGGCGCCAATTCGACGGCCAATACGACCGTCTCGGCCCGGGGGCTCGCCCCTCGCGCCGAGTGCAGGACCATCCAGGTCGAGGCTGGCGATGGCTGTGCGACGCTGGCCACCAAGTGTGGCATCTCTGGCGCTGATTTCACAAAGTACAACCCGGGAAGCCTCTTTTGCAGCACCCTCAAGCCAAAGCAGCACGTCTGCTGCTCTAGCGGTGATCTCCCGGGCTTCCGACCGTCCCCCAACCCGGACGGGTCCTGCCACGCGTACACCGTCCTGGCCAACGACAACTGCTACAACATTGGCGCCGAGTTCAGCCTGACGGTGGACGAGATTGAGGAGTTCAACAAGAACACCTGGGGCTGGAACGGCTGCAGCCTTCTCTGGCTGAACACCATCATGTGCCTGAGCGAAGGGACTCCGCCGTTCCCGGCCGAGGTCTCCAACGCCGTGTGCGGTCCCCAGAAGCCCGGCACCGTGCCGCCGACGGACGGATCCAACATTGCCGACCTCAACCCCTGCCCGCTGAATGCGTGCTGCAACATCTGGGGCCAGTGCGGCCTCAGCACGGATTTCTGCATCGACACCAACACCGGCGCCCCCGGGACGGCCGCGCCCGGCACCCACGGCTGCATCTCCAACTGCGGCATGGAGATCGTCAAGGGCACCGGCACGGGCGCCATCAAGATCGGCTACTTCCAGGGCTACAATCTGGGCCGAGAGTGTCTCTACCAGGATGCCTCCCAGATCGACACGGCGCGGTACAGCCACATCCACTTCGCCTTTGCCACCCTGACTCCTGACTTCAAGGTCCAGGTCGGCGACGTGTACTCTCAATACCAGTTCGAACAGTTCAAGCGCCTGTCGGGCTCCAAGAGGATTCTGTCGTTTGGAGGATGGGACTTTTCGAACAACTGGGCGACCTATACCATCTTCCGCAACGGCGTCAAGCCGGCCAACCGCCTCACCATGGCCACCAACATCGCCAACTTCATCAAGGAGCACGGCCTCGACGGCGTGGACATCGACTGGGAGTACCCGGGCGCTCCCGACCTACCCGACGAGGAACACGCCGGCGAGGCGGACGAGGGTCTCAACTACTATTACTTTCTCGTCGTGCTCAAGAACCTGCTGCGCCCCCTGTCCGTCTCGCTCGCCGCGCCGTCCTCGTACTGGTACCTGAAGGCCTTCCCCATTAAGGACATTGGCAGGGTCGTCGACTACATCGTCTTCATGACGTACGACCTCCACGGCCAGTGGGACGCCGGCAACAGGTGGTCTCAGGAGGGCTGCATCACGGGCAACTGCCTCCGCAGCCAGGTCAACCTGACCGAGACTCGGCAGGCGCTGACGCTGATCACCAAGGCGGGCGTGCCGGGACATAAGGTCGTCGTCGGCGTGACCAGCTACGGGCGGTCGTTCGAGATGGCGCAGCCGGGCTGCTGGGGTCCCGACTGCACCTTCACGGGCGACCGCCTGACGTCGAACGCGGCCAAGGGGCGGTGCACCGGCACGGCCGGGTACATCTCGGACGCCGAGATCGCCGACATCATGGCCGACGGGAGCCGGGTCGTCACCAGCTTCCTCGACACGCGCAGCCACACCGACATCCTCGTCTACGACAACAACCAGTGGGTCGGCTACATGGGCAGCCGGGCCAAGCAGGTCCGCTCGACGCTCTATGCGAACCTGGGCCTGGGCGGCACCACGGACTGGGCCGTGGACCTGCAGCAGTTCCACGACGTTCCTGATTACTCCATCCCCGAGGACTGGCCCGGCTTCAAGCTGGCCATCAGCCTGGGACAGCGGCCCGAGGTGGACTACTCGCGGACCGGCAACTGGACCGCGTACAAGTGCACGCACACGTACAGCAGCGAGAAGATCAAGTGGACGCCCTCGGAGCGGTGGCACGGGGTGAACACGGACGCCGCGTGGGGGGACGTGGTCCGCATCTGGAAGGAGTCGTACAAGCCGCGGGGCGACATCTCCTTCATCACGGCCGTCTCGCAGACCCTCCTCGCGCAATCCCAAGTCAACTGCTCGACGTTCGAGGGCAAGTACGACAACTGCGACACGCCGACCAACTGCCCGGACAGCGCCGACGGCCCGAACTCGGGGGCCGCCGCCGAGTTCATCTGGAACTCGCTGATCTTCATGCACGAGCTGCACCACGACTTCTACAACGACATCGGCGCTGTCCAGGCCGACATCGCCTTCGCCCTGGACGACATGGAGAACACGTTCGCGCCGATCCCGCCGCCCGAGGACACCAGCTGGTTCCTGATCGTCCTCGATCTCGTCACCTGGGGCACCCTCACGGTCGCCGCGCCGCTGTTCAACGCCGCCATCCGCAACAAACCCTGGTTCTCCGACAAGACGTGGACCGAGGCCAAGGACGCCTTCTTGACGGGGACCGGGCAGAGCACGACCCTGATGAAGGACGTGGGCCTGGACCCGACGGCGCACAAGTGGACGCCCGAGGCGCAGGACGTCTTCTCGCACATGATGGCGCAGGTGTTCGACGGCTGGCGCAAGATCGCCTCGGTGGCCGTCGACCGGCTGTTCTCGGGCGACGACCGGTCGCTCGAGATCCTGTGGAGCTGCATGTCGGACGGGAAACTCATCGAGGGCCGCTCCCCCGGCGGCGGCAGCCCGTTCCCGGGCGACACGGACGTCAAGTTCGGCATCAAGAAGCTCTTTTACGGCTACTCGATCCCGTCGCTCTGGCGCGTCTCGGACACGTACGCCTTCGTCATCGATTCGGGCTTCGGCTGCGGCGAGGACAAGCCGCTCGACGCGTACCTCGACGACGCCACCATGGACGCGACGGGCGTCTGCGTCGACGACCGGCGCTACTACCTCGTGCACCCGGCCGGCGAGGCCCGCGTGTCCAAGTGCACCGGCTACGGCCCGGCGGGGTGCACGAGCTGGGAGCGCGTCAACAACAAGTTCTCGGCGCCCGTGGGGCTGGGCGCGCTGGGGCGGTTCGGCAACCTGACCAAGGAGGACCTGGTGACGGGCTCGGTGCGGACGTGGCTGCGCAACGGGCGCAAGAACGGCGGCGGGGGGGTGCCCGACGAGCCGAGCACGTTCGACGACCTGGTGCAGGTCGACGTGCGCAAGGCCGGCTTCGTGCACCTCCCCGTGTGCAGCCCCGAGCGGGCGTTCCAGTCGTGGGACACGGGCGGCCGGGGGGCCACCGACAACTACCCGTGCGACGTGCCGCCCGGCATCAACCACTGCCAGGACACCAACTTTGTCGACCAGACGAGCGCCGTGTCGCCGCTGGTGGAGGACTGCCTGCAGATCATCCGGAACATTGAGGGCAACGGCAAGACCGAGTGGACGCACGAGGTCGTCGGCAAGCCCCATCGGGAGATCCTCAAGTACGGGACCTGCCACTTCGGCATCGAGGCCACCGAGGTGGATGGCAATTCCGTCTTCATGGTCGGCGGCCAGGACGTTATCGACATCATCAATGAGGCGGTCAAGAGGTTTGGCGGCGGCATCGGCAGGGTGTCAGGCTACGGCCACATGTTGTGCAACGGTCTCATTCATCAGCAATGGATGAAGTGGGGGATCTACTAGTTGGAGGTCATCCATATCTATCATCTTCATCGTCTTCACTATTTTCAGATCTTCTTCATCTAGTTTTAAGACACTAGAGATGCGTTTATATTGTAGGGTAGAAGTAACTATAACTTGACACCAAGTTGGTCTCTGTCTTGACAGTTTGGTGCTCCAGTACTTTCCAATATATCACAAGGCACAACGCCAAAGTAGGGTATCTTGATGTATTATACGTGGTTATATAAAGGAAGGGAAGTGGGTGGCTCGACACCGGCAGACCACTCGGCGCCGCTGTTGACAACCGGCCAGAGCGGAAAGGCCGGGTAACCCGGACCTCAAGATCGATCGGGGCTTGCCGACCCGGGCGTCTACACGTTCCACTCCGGATTCCCGCGCCGGCTCAGCTCCCCCACGACCCGGTGCGGCACCGGCCCGGGCGGGGCACCCGGGTTGGGTGACATCGTGCCGGGCGTGAGATTCCCAAACCGGGGAGCCCGGTCGCCGATCTGGGAAGGCGTATTGCACGACGACAGCGTCGCGCTCGCTACCCAGTTTCTGTAACATCGCGTAACGTACATTATCAGTGAGTGGGCCATATCAGTGAGTGGGCCACTTTCCCACGCGACGCGCTATATCTACACATTACATCAACTTCATCCATCACCCAGTATGCCTCCTACTTTAAAAGAAGCCAGGGTAATCTTAGCCCTCGAGGCTCTTCAAAACGACAAAAATCTAAGCCTACGAGATGCAGCAAAGATCTACCGCGTCAGCCGTAGTACTCTTACACGCCGACGCGATGGCAAGACTGCAAGACACAACACAACGCCTAGGGTAAAGAAGCTCACTCAATCAGAAGAGGAGGCCATTGTTCAATACATCATTGAGCTATCTACAAGATGTTTTCCACCAAGACTCAGTGGTGTGGAAGAAATGGCCAACCACCTGCTACGCGAACGCGACGCGCCCCCTGTCGGTCAACTCTGGGCGCATCGATTTGTCAAACGCCAGCCAGGGCTCCGAACGCGTTATACGCGTAGATACGACTACCAGAGGGCTAAGTGCGAGGATCCAAAGGTCATTGGCGAGTGGTTTACTCTCGTATAGAACGTCATGGCCAAGTACGGCATTGTACCTGACGATGTCTACAACTTCGATGAGACTAGGTTCATGATGGGCATCATCTCCGCGGGCATGGTGGTCACGACCTCGGATGGCCGTGGCAGGGCCAAGCTGGTTCAGCCTGGCAACCGCGAATGGGCAACGGTAATCCAGGGAGTCAATGCCCTCGGCTGGGCCATCCCTCCCTTCATCATCTTGGCTGCGCAGTACCACCTCGCGAACTGGTACACCGAGTGCAACCTCCCAGCGGACTGGCGTATCGCGACCACCGAGAACGGCTGGACTACCAATGCGGTAGGCCTGGA